>OZ007569.1:20907981-21160961 GCA_963931925.1 Onchidella celtica
ATAACAAATGTACACTTTGACACTTGTTTAAAATGCGTTGTGACACTTATCAAGCTGTTTCACCGTTCCCATTTATTTTAACTCCTTATCATAATACTAAAGCCGCAAACGTTTAATGTGGAATTTCTCAGTTGTGCAAAAAGTGGAGTTGTAACAAACAAGAACCGAGACATGATAACATGTATTGAGAGACATGAGTTCATGAAACGGGATCAAAACGGCACTGAAATCAGTCGTATTTTCCGATCTGCCATCGACGTCATAAATCTTTCTTTGCACGAGTCCATTTAGTCTATCTATTTGTTTATTTGGCCATCTATTTTCCCCACACACAGTCATATTTCGTGAGTGGATCTGGCGAAGTCTGACTGAAGGTTGTTGAAAATTATATATATATATCACCATTACGTATTATTATTGATCTGAGAAGGAGAACTCAGAATTTGCTTGGATTTTATGTCTTTATTTCTTAGTTGTTTTTCTTTGATTAGTAAGCGTTTCCCAGCAATATGAGTGACGTATTGGTTACATGATTTTGTCGTCATTGATTTGTGGAGCTACCAAGATGGTGGCCACGGGGAAAATGTGGAATAGAGTTTCTGTTTGCATTGACTCTCTTTGTTTGCATTGACTCATTGTTTGCATTGTTTGCAACTGGTTCAGAAAGTTTTTAAAAAGGTGAAAGGCTAAATTCCTGAGTAAACCCCTCCAAAAGTGGGAAAAAATTCTATAGAAAGTGAGATTTGTTTATAAAATGAAAGATCAGCCATTTTCCTGTATACAATTATTTTGCTTGAACTCGTCCTAGAAATATTTTATTTTGATTCTTTAAAGAGATACAAAAACTTCACATTAAGCCCAGTTTCGCCATGTTTCATCATGTATTTGTCGAAACAGAGGTTGAAAGTTCCAATTTGCATAACCTCTTCGTCTATTTGTGTTAAATACCAAATTCTCCAGTTTTCTTCTGCCTCTCTACATACCGTGAACATTGCACAACTTTCAATTTAAGATTCCATCATGCTAAAAGTGGGCCAAATTTTTGCTTAATAAATGGACCGTAAAAATCCTTCAGTGCTCCAGTTATTTAAAAACATTTTCAGTACCGGTGTTTATAGAAGGGCCCAATATAGTAACATTATTATACTGAGGAACTCGCAGTAAAGAGTGCAGGTGCAGAGCTCCAAGGACAGGTCCCATTCGGAGCTTCAACATGAACCTCTGTAAACTAATTCAAAATCGAGCTGATAAGTAGGCTAAAACTCGGGCGAATATTCCTGTCTATATTATCTCTTTCTATTCTCAGTTAACTTATTCCCCCGCTGTGTCAAAAAGCCTCGAATTCTTCCTCGTGGAAAACGCGCTTTCGCTTCCATTATTGCTAAAAGTCTATTGCCCCGCTAGAATATCATTTCATCGTTCTTTGGTTCCTGATCCGAGTCTCGAGCAGCGCCGACTTTTCTTTACCTACGTTGGAGTCCCGCACAAAGATTTGCATGGAACAGAATAAACTTAGCGTCGGGTTCTCGGGCTATTCAATGACTTCAGATCAGCTCTGGGCCGTTTGAAAAATCGAAGTTTGATCTGGGGGACTGGAACAAATGACGATCGGTGTATTGTGCAGAGAGTGAAAAATTGGCTATTGATGACAGGCGGAGATCGATACAAGAGATAAAGAGATGAAAGACTTCAGCCCTGACACTTGTGGCTGCGCAGATAACACAGGTAGAAAAAAAAAAAAGAAAAGACCCAGGGTTGAAGCTGTTGAAAGGAACAGTTGACAGTTTCACGGACAAATCACAGTAAACACCATGTATATACTAAATTCCTGGTACAGGTTTTCCTCAGATATTACAGAAAAGCGCGCGAGTTGTAGCACTTTCTGGGGGTTTCTTTTGCAAATTACAGTACCGGTATATTACAAGTTCTATATAGTTGTAGGTTTTCCTAAGAATCACAGTACACGTAAGTGTAAACCACAGGCAGTTTCCTGAACTAATCACAGTAAATGCACATGCGGGTGAGTTTTATTTCGAACCTTAAATTAACCGAGATTCTAGTGATATTTCTGCCAAGTTTCTGGAGGTGAGCCAAATGAGTTGTTTTCTTTGTTTGTCTTTCCAGAAATCCAGACCATGGTTTAACCACGGCTTATCTCGATGTAAGCAAATGAGAAAGCAAGAGTTCATTTTTTTTTCTAAAAAGAATGGCTCTTTTTTTCTGGAAAGGGGAGGGGTGGTGGATAAGGACACGGTGTAAGCTGTTTCGTTTGAAAGCAAACCAATGAAAGGTATAATATCGGGGGCTATTTGCCATATTGTTGTGTGCGACATTTTGCCCATTTTGAGGTTTTGTCACGAAAGTGGTTCTCTCACTCCTGATTTCATTATGTATAAGTGTCATTCCAATCGATTAAAAGCTTTTTGAGATTGTGTGTTCGTGGCGTAATGTTTTAAACTGTCTAGATCTTTTGCCGACCAAACTTTCATCCTCATTTCCTCCAAAAGGCAAAAATGCACATACAACAATATGGCAAATACCCGACGATATGGTTATCATTAAATTATTGGTATACTATGATGTGCCTGATCAGAGGTAAATATCGTGAGCTTACAATCCCTGTAGATAGACCCACATGTCTTCCAGGTGAAAGTTACGCAGTGGATACTAGTGAAATTTTGCAGCAACTCATTATTTTCGACGTCGCCTTTAACTTAATCAATTACCGGACGTAACGTTGACCCTGGTTCACGGTGTAACTGCATATTGCCAGTCAGCGCTTTTCTGCATGTCACCGCCTTACCAGATTTTCTAAGCAACGTCGCCAAAAATTTGTTATAAACATGTTAATGTCATTATAGTTAGAAGCATTTTCGGATGGGTTTATTTCCATATATTGACCTTGCTTTTCTATGCAATTTTCTGTAAATGCGAAAACAAAAAAATTGCCTGAAATTTGACCGGCTACCAAATCACCACCCCTGGTTACTGCACCACTGCTATAATTATTATACTATTGTTTCCAGGGTTTTTTATTCATGGTTTATTATAACTACCACTACTACTTTTTTAAGTTATTGCCAGTACTGTTGTTGGGATACTCTTACTACTATTACCACCACCATCATTGCTACTAGTACTACTACTACTACTACTACTACTACTATTTCTACTACTACACTCACCACTATTACTAGTACTTAGTGTTCTACTACTACTACTACTACTATTACTGCTACTACTACTACTATTACTACTGCTATTTCTACTATACTATTATTACTACTACTACTACTATTTCTACTGCTTTTTCTACTACTACTACTGTTACTACTACAACTACTACTACTACTACTACTACTACTACTACTACTACTACTACTACTACTACTACCACTACTACTTCCACCACTACTACTACTACAACAACAACTAGTACTGCCTTTAGGCTACTACAACTACTACCACTCTAACTATCACCCTGACCTTTCAGTTAACCCACAATAAACAAGTCAGGTTTCTCACATAACCCTCTTGGCCGCAGAAAGTGGTTGAATGATTTATTCACAACCTGTTATATACAGAGTTCTTGTTGTTCAGCTTCACTCACTCTGCAATCGCGCAGCTTAATGGCAAACCTGAACTACAACAGATCTAATGAAAAATTCATTCTGACAAAACTGTGTGGACAGCATGGAACCACACGTAGATTGGGCGGGGATATAGCCATGAACTGGGTAGCTCTGCTAGCAAAACTCTCCTAGTCCGTTTCTTCTCCACCCTAAACCTCCGTCCCTCTGGCTTAAACCGAGTTATCATTTGTGGCCATTTTAACAACCATGCTTACACATACCGATATTTATGACACTTTAGGTTTTGAGTTTGAAGAGAGCACGTCGACACGACAACGGTTACATGGTGCTAGGTAAAAGCAAGACGATAGAATATAACAGAAGGATAAGACACAGGATAGAATATAACAGAAGGATAAGACACAGGATAGAATATAACAGAAGGATAAGACACAGGATAGAATATAACAGAAGGATAAGACACAGGATAGAATATAACAGAAGGATAAGACACGGAGACCCTACTAGAAGCGTCCTCCAACTACCCGCTGGCACTTTAGGCCTGTTAATTCTCACGACAATTGTACTATTCACTCTAATTTCTAGGCTGTTACGCAACTGGTGCTCCAAATCAAAAAGTGGATTCTCTACTGATCATTTCAGAACGCCCGTGTATATTACAACGAGGGTTGGCAACCAGAATGTTTTATGTCCAAAACAGTCAAATTGAGACAAATGAGTCTGAAATTTGTAACCTTAATGAAAATTCAAATAATTGCAATAACTTCAACACGGTCACATTAGAGATATCTTTACGCATGGGCCCATTGGGCGGTTGCTCAGGGCCCCCAGGGCTTATGGGGCCCCACGCAGGCAAATTTATATTGGGTTTTGGAACTGGGACGAAAATTCTACTGCTTTGCCCCGGGGCCCATCATGATGTTAAAGACGGCTCTGGGTCACATAAACCGTCTTATTGGGTTATGAAATAAAGGTACACACCCTGTCTTGAATATCTACAGGCATTTAAGAGCAATGAATAAAATTGGACATGACACATTCTGGTTGATAACCCTCGATATAAGAAAATTATAACTTACCTTTCCAAGCAGAAGGCACGAAAGTGCACAAACAAGCCCACTAATTCGCTGGCTCAGTCGATCACAAACAACGTTTCGAATTCCATTGTCCCATATCGTTACACGAAGACCCCGGCATATATCACTTAAAAAACAGGAACTTCGCCGCCGGTTGGCAATGAAGAACCAGCTCAACTCATTTAAAAAGTGTGATTTCGTTATGGGTTCGATAGCGCCCGTTGCTGGGAAAGGGGATTTGGATGAGAGGTGTGGGAGGGGGAGGGAAGAGAGAGAGAGAGAAAGAGAGAAGCGAGGGCTGATTTGGGTTTCAATAGTAGCGCATTATGATCGGTAACAAACGTGATACTGTGGTATCGATACTGCGCTGGTTTTAGCATGACAGCATTTGTTGACTAAGGCAAGTAATGACAGGTTTATGAGGATCTCTGTGCCAGTGAAATTGCGGATCGAAATTACAGTTTTTATGTGTTATCGATTGCACGTTTTTATATTGATATCTGTTTGTTTGACGTTCTATTAATTCATTGCGGTGAATCGTTCTCTTTACTTTGTGCTGGTCTCCTGTTCACTTCCCAGCTATCGGTTTTTATCTATCTACATGTATCGATCGATCGATCGATCTCGGGACCTTAGTTCTTGTTTGTTCCAACTCCACATTTTGCACAACTGTGAAATTCCACGCTAAACGTCACCGGTTTAAGTATTATGATAAGGAGTTTGAATAAATCGGAACTGAAACATCTTGTCAGGTGCCATTATCTATTTATCTATCTATCTATCTATCTATCTATCTATCTATCTATCTATCTATCTATCTATCTATCTATCTATCTATCTATCTATCTATCTATCTATCTATCTATCTATCGATCTATCTATCTGTCTTTCTATCTATCTTATCTATCTAGCTACGGCTGTCTGTCTGTTTGCATATCTATCTATCTATCTATCTATCTATCTATCTATCTATCTATCTATCTATCTATCTATCTATCTATCTATCTATCTATCTATCTATCTATCTATCTATCTATCTATCTATCTATCTATCTATCTATCTATCTATCTATCTATCTATCTATCCAACTGTCTATCTATTGTTGTTTACTTATTTTTTCGGTCTATCTGATTTTCCGTCTATCTGCATTACTGCTTGTCTGTATGCATATATCTATTTGTCTATTCACCTGTCTGTTTTTATATCTGTGCTGTGGGCTGACTACTGCATTTTTCTGACTTCGAAGTGATAATTATGTTTGGTTTTTTTTGTACAAGCTTTCTTCTGAATCTTGCAATCCACCCAGTAGTCATCGAGTACATTCGGGAGGCCCAGTAACAAAATTTACTCCCATACTCTTCACCTTCGCCTTCTCGTCTGTACTTGCTGATCGAACTTTGTTTTGTCAAAGTTTTTCCTTCTGTTATTCTTATCTAACTTCCTGTTTTGCCAAAAACATTTTGTATTTTTGTATCTTATATACTTCTTTAATCCCATTTAGGAGATTTACCTTCGTGCCAATGCAGCCTAGTCACAGCTGGGACAGGCGCGCCTTCGCCATAGCGCAGCTACAATGTCATTGCAGTTTTACTCAAAATATACAAAATATTATTTAAAAAACTAGGGCAAAACTGTGGGGCCGCAGCGAGGCTAAAAGCAAAGTAAAAAATTGGCAAAAATCAAAATATACAAGTAGATTATAAGACAAAGTTAAGTTTGAGGCAAAAATTGGCAAAAATCAAAATATACAAGAAGATTATAAGACAAAGTTATGTTTGAGGCAAAAATTGGCAAAAATCAAAATATACAAGTAGATTATAAGACAAAGTTATGTTTGAGGCAAAAATTGGCAAAAATCAAAATATACAAGTAAATTGTAAGACAAAGTTATGTTTGGGGGATTTTTTTGCTTACCTTAGCTTTCGCCCCTGGCCACTATCAGACTGTCCATGTTTCGTTTTGTTATGTTTTGTTTTTTAAGTCTTACCTGGGATTCTGGAAATATGTCATGTAATGATCTTGAAATGAAGGCTTTAGTGTTATAAAGATAGAAGTCTGATGGGAAATCTTGCCTATAATGCTCTGCCGTTTGATGAAAAAAACACTGTAAATGCCAATAACTAAACTTTACAGGAGACACACAAAAAAACGGTTCGCTCAAATCTTTGTCCAATTTCCATTTCCACTTCCAAGAAACTGTTAGCCGTACAAAATTATAATCCAGTTACAAAGATAAGCACATTTCATTCTATAAAATGATGTTAAAATGTGAATTTGACCTAGTTGGACATGTACTGTCTTTTTCCGTAGCACGGCAGTGTTGTTAGGTTTCTATTTCACATCATCACACAGTCCCTCTAAATCGTCAGTGCTAATTGCAGGAACGATTCCACTCAACTACAAGAACGAACTAAAAATATTCGCCTTTGTTATTTATCATTGTTAGAGAACGGGATTGAATGACACATTACTATATTTAGATTTACGTCGCGGGACATTCGAACTGTTCAACGCGGCGGTTAAGCACAGTTATGGACTTTGTACACACTTTTCATGTGCAGTTCATCTTTGTGCCTCGAATCGTCCATACAAAGTCCATAACAACTGTGCTTAACCACCGCGTTGAACAGTTCGGATGTCCGATGACGTTCGAATGTCCCATGACGTCATCGGTAAATTTAAATATAGTAACTGTATCACTAAATCCTATTCCCTATATATCCAGTCTCGCATTTCTAACGTCTAGAGTCCGCTTCCATCTTTATTCTAGTTTTACCGAGTCTAAGGTTGGTGGCGCCCTACGTCAGATCTGTTTTTCATTTATTTTGACACATTGCGTGAGGTATCTCTTCCCGCCTACTGACTCAAGACAACTTTGACGCGCCCGAACTTGTGAGACTGAGACAGACTCATTTCTGTCTCACAAGTGCACGGAGCTCTGTTAAACTAGAGTTCACGACTTATATTAAAATCGAGAAAGAACAGATTTGATGCAGTGTGCCAGTAGTCTAATTCAGTTTAGAAAATGATAACAGTGCAATGTGAACTATTTTCTTCCTGAATTGGCAAACGTGGAAATATTCATAGCACACAAAGAGTTAAATCCTTAGTCCACAAAACCAAGATAAAACAGACGACTCACTGCGCTGAGGGCCATTATGTCTATTGGTATTAGACCTGGATAGTACATACTTGAAACACACGTGAACTTTAGTGCAGTCAATAAAAAGGACTTTTAGTATCGATCCTAATTTCATAGTCGAGTATTTGGTACTTGATGTCAGAAAGTCACTAACGTCATCAAGACAGAGATCGAAGAGGATCAGTGGCAACCAATCAGATCTAGGGGATCGATACCGATTAGAAGCCATCCATCATAGCTGAGCATTTTCTTGACAGCTGTGGGTCCATCGTTTAAGGGTGGGTAGTGGATGGTGGATGGTAGGGCAAGGTGGGAGCTGACACAGAGCGGAGGAGGGGGCGTGTTAGGGAGCCAGGGAAGGGAATTAAGAGCCATTTATAGAGTGGGTACGCCATGAAGCAAGGGTAGGGTGGGGATGCCCTCACTGTATTAAACGGGTGAGGTGGGGTGGGTGGGGTGGGGTACCCTCACTGTATTAAAAGCGTACACTGGAGAAGGGAGAGCTCTGCAGAGTGTACACGTACGCTTTTCAGTGCGAGAATAAATTAAAAATCAGTAGGAAAAAAGTGAGTAGAGGGAAAAGAAGAGGAAGAATGTATCAGAAATACGAAAAACTGGCTGGGAAAAGAGCAAATGAAATGTGGTGAACTCGTCAAAAAGTCCACGGAAAAGGCTACTTTAGTTTCAGAATGTCAAGGCCTTGTTATGGACATTCACCATTCTGAAGGCCTTGCACTCTTACAAAGGATAGGGTGAGGGTTGAAGCCGAGCGTATGATGAACGTACGAGAGGAAGGTCGGGTCAAAAATCGCTAAAATCGAGGGCACGAGCTCTATGGATCGCCCGTTCAGAGAAAAGGGATGAAGATTCCGCTATGGTGGCCTACACAATTGCAGAGGCATTTGTGACAATGTAATTAAGCTTTCAAGAGGCGATAAATTTTATGAGCTTCTTAAATATTTCAAATTGCTTTTCTCTCTCAGATCTACTATGCCTCTCCCTCCCCATTTTCACCCCACCCTCCACCCTCCCACCCATCCCTTGTAATAATGACTGTCGTCATAAATATATCGTGGGGTAGTTTCCATAATTGTAGTTCTATGTGCATTTTTTTTCCTTTTCTAGAAAATGAGGGATTATGGCAGGTTGGAAAAGAGGCAAATAGACATACAACATTACGTCACTAACACATATCTTGGCAAGTATTTAACCGATTGGAAGGACATTTATACATAATAATGAAATTAATAGTGAGAGAACCACTTTCGTGACAAAACCTCAAAATCGGCAAAATTTCGAATATCAAATGTGGCAAATACCTCTCGATATATGAATCACGGGGCAGAGGTGAACATTAGTCTTGTACTCGCAGTACTGATGTATTTACTGTGCCGATCTTGGATCTTATCAGCACATTGACTGCGAGTATCAAACTGTGACACGATCGAACACTGTCCAGCTTCTCATCTCACTGGTTATTATTTTGAGCACTGACGTCATTACTAATCGGCTTGGTGGTTTCCAGGCTGTTATTTTTGGTCAAGGGGAAAGGCTGAGCATGTTGACCGCACGATGGATATTGAGTGGACAGGGGATAGTAGATAGATAGGTAGATAGATAGATGGATAGATAGATAGATAGATAGATAGATAGATAGATAGATAGATAGATAGATAGATAGATAGATAGATAGATAGATAGATAGATAGATAGATAGATAGATAGATAGATAGATAGATAAATAGATAGATAGATAGATAGATAGATAGATAGATAGATAGATAATAGCTAGACACACAGACCGATATAGATAGATAGATAGATACATGGGTAGATAGGTAGATAGACAGATGGACAGATAGCAGACTGACAGACAGAAAGAGATAGATAGATAGATAGATAGATAGATAGATAGATAGATAGATAGATAGATAGATAGATAGATAGATAGATAGATAGATAGATAGATAGATAGATAGATAGATAGATAAATAGATAGGTTTCATGTAGGGAAACCGCCGATACGGTAATGCTACCAACCCTACAAAAATCCTATACAAATCTACGTCGGGTCCACGTAGGGATGTTTGCTGGGTTGACCTGTATAATTTTTCTTTCATCGAATGTTGTCTTTGTCCAGTCAGAACAGCGATCTTGTCTTCTAAATGATCACTGGTGGTAGTGGGGAGGGTGGTGGACGGCGTGTCAACCGTTCAATACAGAAAGCATTGTCAACAGGTCCATTCGTGTCCAGTCAACAAGTCAGAAGGTTTAACTACCTCCGTTTACCGACTGACTTCAAACAGAGATTGCTCAAGATTACGTACTCAAAGAACGCCGCGTCAGGGTTGGTCACACGCAATTATCAATCATCCAGCGATAGTGTTGTTTTTCCCTCAGCCGTTGGGTCAACAGTAACAAGTTCGTGAAAATAATACTTAGTTCTATCATGACTAAGGCTTTGGTCCACAACACACTGAGTCAAGACAATTTTAGTCTGTCTCGTGTCTGCTTTTAATTCAGTGCACGAGGTCTCTTTTTCCGGCAGGTGACACAAGACCTAGCCTAGCAAGACAAATTCGTTTTAGTCTCACCAATGTGGGAGGTCACAATGAACTTCATAATGCACACCTCACACCAAATTGCACACAAAACAGTCTTGAAAGGGACCATCTGACTATTCTCTTTAGTTGAAAGAGAGCGCCAGCAGCCTAAGGCTTCGTAACTGTTGCACTTCGTATATTTATTTTATCTAGGACGCCAAAAAATAAAGATAAAAAAAAAAGTAACAAAATTGCAAGAAACTGCGCTAAGACGGGAAAATTTGTGAGAGATTCCAGAGTGTATCGAACGTTCCCCCACATCATTGCAAATTGCAGTGCAGTTTTATGCAGCGGACAGCTTGACAGCACAAGAAGCTAAAACTGAAAAAACTTGGAGCAAAAAATTGTCTTTTTGCGTGTTATGACTCAGAAAACTCCAGTTCTGCCAGTGTGCTGCGCTCCAGTAATTACAGCAATCATAATTATGTTAATGTGCTTTGCACAGAAGATATACTCGCTGACCTTAATGCACAGCTATTCATTTTGTTTTGGAGTCCAGGTCAAGTCAGACAACAACTATGTGAGAGAGTGTCTGTCTGCCTGTCTGTCTATCTGTTCATCTGTCTGTCTATCTGTTTATCTGTCTGCCTGTCTATCTGTCGGTCTGCTTGTCTATCTGTCAGTCTGCTTGTCGCTCTATTTGTCTGTCTATTTCTCTGTTTGTCTGTCTCTCTGCCTACCTGTCTGTCTGTCAGTCTCTCTGTCTATATTTCTGTCTGTCTGTCAGTCTGTCTGTCTGTCTGCCTGTCTATCTGTCTGCCTGCCTGCCTGTCTATCTGTCTGTCTGTCTATCTCTCTTTCTGCCTGTCTGTCTGCTCGTCTGACCATCTGTTAATCTGTAAGTCTGCCTGTCTGCCTACCGCCTGTCCATATCTTTATCTGTCTGTCTGTCCTCCTTTCAGATGCACGATGCCCAATATCTATCATAGCTGACAAAATTCTGTACCCATAAAATGAACTGGGTTAGTGAGAACACTCAGAGTTGAGGATCGCTGTGGTTGTGAAATCAGCTGTCCAGAGAGGTTAGACCCAGGTGTCAAGTGTTCCATTTCCCAGACAATTAAGGCTGGAGTTAGGGGCCGAGCTAGGCAAACATAGAACATGTTATGATATGTGATGTGGGTGGGTCTCCCAGAACTGGTGTTGTGAATGGTGACCGTGCCTTCACCATCGTCGTCCTTACCAAGTTACGGCAATAAATCTCTACCACTTTACAAGCTTTGACAGTAGTATCACGAAGTCTGGGACCGGCTAGTGGAATTCTTTCTACATAGTTTAGAAGCTTATTCGTGCGTTTGTTTGTTTTTCGTGAGTTCGTTTTTGATATCTAACTTCGCAATCTGTTACTGGCTGTTTCACTATATGTATCTACTAGTCAATCAATCAATCAATCAGTCCTTCAGTCTATCTATCTATCTATCTATCTATCTATCTATCTATCTATCTATCTATCTATCTATCTATCTATCTATCTATCTATCTATCTATCTATCTATCTATCTATCTATCTTGGCTAGCTATCAGTTTGTTTGTCTATCTATCTATCTATCTATCTATCTATCTATCTATCTATCTATCTATCTATCTATCTATCTAACTATCTATCTATCTATCTATCTATCTATCTATCTTGGCTAGCTATCAGTTTGTCTGTCTATCTATCTATCTATCTATCTATCTATCTATCTATCTATCTATCTATCTATCTATCTATCTATCTATCTATCTATCTATCTATCTATCTATCTATCTATCCATCTATCTATCTATCCATCTATCTATCTATCTATCTATCTATCTATCTATCTATCTATCTATCTATCTATCTATCTATCTATCTATCTATCTAGCCATCTATCTATCTATCTATCTATCTGTTTGAAAACGTTAAAGGGGCACTTTGCATGAACGGTTTACTGTTTCTTGACGGTTTCAGCAGACACGAGTACATTGCCCGTATATCATTCATTCACTGTGATGGAATCTCTCACCCTCTGTACCCTTCCTCAATGTTGATCTCCTCATCTCTTCTTACTTGTACCTTCCTTCTTTTTCTTCTCCTTCTTCTTTCTACGTTCCCTTTTTTCCCCGTTATATCTTCATCCCCCCCTCTTTTCATTTCATTTCCCCTTCCCTCCCATGTTGTCTTTTACATAACCAGATGGAATGCCATCCACTTACATGCAAGAGTGAAAAATCGTCAAGTTTGCAATTGTGTGGGACATTATAACATAAAATAGAAATAGAAGGGAGTTAACGCATAGAATAACTATCTTGGTACTGTCACTGGCTGTAGTTAAGGGACTTGCTACGCTCTGGGCCAGTGTTGAGTTTGCAAGTCGCACTAGGTATACAGAAAGAAACGAAAGTTGCACACTTACTAAAATAATAGGAGAGAAAAAAAAAAGACTTATTCACCAGCTACAGACTCAGGGGCTATCCACAGCCATTAGAGTAGTCAGTGTCCATCATAAGGCCCTGCTATTCAAATCTTTAGTTGGCATTTAATAGGGACCATCTGACTATTCCAACAGAGACATGTGGCGGTATGCGTGAACTGTGCATAACTTGTTACACGGTGGTGTAGGCTATACGCGTCGGTGCAAAACGCTACCCGGTATGCATGAACTTTGCGTAGGTCTACGCTCACGTGTAAGGGGTTCGTAACTTTACACTTTCTCCGAGGTCGACTAAATAAGCCACGCAATGCGTAACAAGCTTAGGAAAGAGGCTTCCGCTAGAAAGAAAGAAAGGAAGTAACCAGTGTTTTATTCCAACACACAATTTCACGGGCCGAGGAAAAAAATGGATTTCTACTCTTAGTTTTGTTTTGATCCCCGTTGTTTTCTCGTGGCATTGATTGGCCTATATAAATTTTGTGCACGCGCAATATCAGTTTTTGTTACAGCGGTAAGCTGGGCAACTGATGTATAGATAGAAGTAGGTGTAACTTTAATTCATGCATACCGACTAAATTTGAGTTTTCACCAAGGTGGCCGTACCCACTAGTAAGCTTGCACCATGACGCAAAACGGGCGGATTTACACCAAGTTCGTGCTTAGGCCTACAGCTATTACTATTCAAAATCTTTAAGTGGCATTTAATAGGGACCATTCGACTATTCCAAAAGAGACATGATCCGTTGTAGATCTTTACTTAGGGAGGATCGCTGCCCTTGGCATTTACACCTCACTCTTCTTGTTAGTCTTGTTTGTTTGTTGTTGTTTTTCCCTTTGTTTCTTTAGTTCTTTCCTAGCCCTCAAAAGGGCTCCCTAATGGGCTAACAAAAATCCTAATCCCGAGCAATAACAATAGAGACATGATCTTTATATAGCGATCTAGTCCATCTAATTTATTTATTTTTTTTCTGAGTATGACTGTGAATTCTTTATGTGATTTATACGATTTAAGCGTTGTAAAGAGCCCAGAGCCCGGTTGCCAACGGGGTGAAGCGCTATATAAATGCTACGTATTATTATTATTTTTATTATTATTTGACACGCTTGTAATCTTTGAGAGCCTGTATGTTGTGGTGTAAGATGGGAATTAGGTTCTTAAAAACTAACCGTTGAATAACATTTTGAAAAGATCGTAACTGTTACTGGTGGAGAAAGTTTGTTTTGTTTTTGTTTTTTTCTGCTTCCCCTGAAAAAAAATTGTAAAACCTAAGTTACGATAGTTACCATGAGGCCTTCGATAATCATATGGAACCAAAAAAAAAAAGTAAATAAACATATACTTCGCATACCGACCTCTCATGTAACCGCTCCCGAATTGACAGTTCTGCCCCCACCGCGCGAAAACAACCTACACTCCGCCCGCGTACGTGATTTTTTTTTTTTTTCGTACTCCTTTACCAAATTCAAAATTGCAGGAGCGGGGCAGGAACACATCCCCAAACACAGGTCATCGGCTAAAGGATTTCTCGTCCTACCTAACACTGCCATGGGTGCTGCAATCTCTGGACTGTGCACCCTAACCCTAACCCTAACCCTAAAATGACTCTGAACGTCACCGAAAATCCCTGTAATATGTTGGAGCTGCTGCTGCCACGCTCCTGAATTTGGTAAAGTGAGTACGGAAAAAAAATCACGCGCCACCCACGTACCGTACCCTGGGTTAATAATAGAAAGGATAGTGTTACAGGTACGTACGTCCCACAAATGGGGTTTGTTGTTTTTTTTTGGTGTTTTTTTTTTTTTTTTGCGCCAGGGCTTCGTAATTTAAAGCCTTTTCTCCGCGTCCCATAGAGCTCCTCCCGAAATGCTCCTTGACAACAGCCTTAATTAAGTACGATTAATTATTTTTTCAGATTTTCTGTTTGTTTTTCTTACTGGTTTTTTTTTTTCTTGTTGTTGTTGAAAGGGAACGGGGCAGGGATTCGAAAAAGATTTAGGGTTAGAGGATAAGGACGGGTCTAGGGATGGGCACGTAAACGTAAGCGCCCCTAGCGCAAAACGCTTGGGCAGCGTGCATACTTTTAACAACAGCTAGTGGTAACACCATCTTCACTGACAAAGCAGGCTGTTAGTATTCACTCTGAATGTTCCCCAGCCAGCATCCCCACGTCAGTCTGACGTAGACTTGTATAGGATTTCCGTCGGGTTAGTAGGATCACCTGAAAGGAGGATTCCCTACCTCAAACCCACGTCGTGGGCGCGATGTCATCACCAGCAGATGTACGTAAGATCGATGTCATTCCTGTGTGTAAACTTGATGTCAGTTCTACGCGTCCCATTTCTGTAAGGTATGCTGGGTGGGTCGCTTCGCCCCGTGGAGATGCGTGTCTTAGGCTGAAACAAAGCGTAGATCCATGAGGTAAGAAATTACCCTTTCATCGTTCAAAGTATAATTTTTCAGGTCATTATTTTAGGAGGGTCTCTGCCCAGGGCATTTGCACCTCACTTTTACTTGCTGTTGTTCTTTTCTTGTTCCTCTGTTCTTTTTGTTGACATCGTTCCAGCCTGGTTTCTGTGTTAGCGCTCAAAAAGGTTCCCATTTGCGTCCAGGTGTCTTTTAAGTGTCTTCCTGATGGTGTTCTTTCTTTCTTGTTCGTCGTTCAAAGTCTCCGCAAGCGTTAATTTTATACAAAACAGAAAAAAAAAGGGGGCTGGGGGAGGAGTTTTCGGTTTGCTTTGATCTGGAGTGCGCATGGGTTTTCGTTTATAATTGTGATTTCCCGCACGATGCTTCAGGCCAACTGGAGTTATTGATAGCGCCTTGCGGGTTCAGATTCGCTTCTGTGGGTGATGAGCCACAGAAGTTGGACTGCCCCAATCTAAAAATAGAAATACACCACTCGACCGGAAGTAGGTACACTTTACAGTAAACAAACCATTCTTAACTAGCGTTCTCTGCATTGATCTGTTCTTATTTTGTGAAACTGAAGCGACTTATGACTAACTTTCAGTGGCACTGAAACTAGAAAACTGAATTACAGTTTGAAACAATCCAAATACAAAACAAGGACAATAAATTATCTTTTTCAACTATGAAAGTCAAACTCTTCAAACAAAAGTTCTGAATACGTTCCCCATTTTCTTGCCCTGATCCTAGCCGCAGCCCTTCATTTGTCCAGGCCCCTTCATCTCGCCCTAAAACTTTCCCTTACACAGACTATTGGGGTTTTATGAGGAAATTAGGTGAACAAACTAGATCCAGATGTAGATATTGACCGATGTGCTCTTCAATTCCATATCTATGTGTATAACATCTAGATCTAGAATCTAGATCTAGCGTTCTAGCCACTGGGAGTGTGAAAGCATTCGGAACTTTTCCGCGACACATGTTAGTAGACACCATCAATTTCATCTAGATCTATGCCTAAAGATCAAGATCTAAGATATGATATTCATTTAAACAAAAACTAATGGTTCACCATTTTATGCTCTTTCTTTATGGACGTTAAATTTTGGTGTTTCTTCACTGTAAGAAAAGGACCCAACATAGGCCTACTATGTTTATTCTTCCTAAGTATGCATTCCTTTTGGTTCATAATATTTTGTGATTGCAGGTGTAGGACGAACGAGTGGCTACTGTAGATTTATGTGTAGTGGGTTCCAGTATTACTTTTAAAAAAAATAATTTTATTAACCATGGAACATACAAAGTGGTGCGACCTTATGTTATTGAAGTAGAGCTGCTCGTGAGGCCGGTTGCATAAGGTAATTCACTTCTTACATCGCTCAGGGTTTGTTTTGGGCTTGGGGATGGGAATAAATATCACGTCATCCAAGCGTGGCTGACCTGCATATTTGTTATCGCTATTGCAGGTTCCCCAGGCACATCTTTTACGCTTTTTATTTACTTTTCTACACAACTTCAGCAAGAAATAACACTCTTCTACCGCCCCGCGTCTGTCTCGTGTACCTATTTCCGGTGGATCTAAAAATAGATTGGGTTTTTCCCCTTACGCGGATCAGTTCTATTTACATGATGTAGGTCAAATTTCTGTATGTTTGTCGTTGTTGTTGTTGCTGCTGCTGCTGCTGTTGTTTACGTATATGTTAAAAAATGCCAGTCGAGGTCTCCATCTAACAGAACATCAAATTTGACACTTTCGAGAGAAACCTACAAAGATTTAGACTTTTCCACTGGCTTGTGAAGATTGCTCTCTCTCTCTCTCTCTCTCTCTCTCTCTCTCTCTCTCTCTGTCTCTCTCTCTCTCTCTCTCTCTCTCTCTCTCTCTCTCTCTCTGGCACAGATATCGTCGATCATGGTTCGCCACTCATTCCTCCGCTCGGATGCTCTCAAATAGTGCAGTCGAGCCTAATTCATAAGGTTCCGTACTATAAAAATTTCGCTGACGTTGCGAAGAGCTGTTTTTTGTTTTTTTCGAGAGCCGAGGTGCGAACCCATAGCGACAATCTTGGGAAACACAGCAACGGCAGTCGGTCGTGACGGACGTTTGATGCGCTTTGTGTGCATAGGTAATTATAATTATGTGCAATAACTTAACGCGTCTGGAGTGGTAAGTTCAGTGTAGTCTTTTTGTTTCTTTTTAATCTGCGAATACACCGATGTGTGTCGAGTATCAAATACGTTTGAAGTGTTTTACCCCACTAACCCCTTTTTGCCGTCACAGTTCAGTTATTCATTATCTATTAGAAAACGGAAGCGTGCATTGCGCGCCTGTTTCGTTTCAGCTGTAATGGGTGGACTTGTGTAGGAGGCAAGAAAACATGGTAAATCACTATTATTTTCATTCCACATTTAAGTACATGTATTTACTTTGACGCTTAAAGCTCAAATTCAAGGCTTTTTTAAAGCTGATACCAGTGGCCGTATGCATGAACTGTGCGTAACTGAATACACGGTGGTGTAGGCCTTACGTGCAGAGTGCAAAACGCTACCCGGTAGGCATGAACTATGCTTAGGCCTACACCCACATGTAAAGGGTGAGTAGAAACTTTACACTTTCCCTGACGACGGCTAAAATAATCAGCTAAGTAATGCGTAACTAGCTTGGGAAAGTGGCGTTTTCTAGAAAGGAAGCCAGAAAGAAGGTAACTAATATTTTATTCCAACCAGTGACCTCATGGACCAAGGAAGAAAATCTCTCTTAGTTTTGTTTTGATCGGCGTTGTTTTCTCGTGGCAGGGATTGGCCGATACAGACTCTGTGCATGCGCAATGTCAATTTTTTGTTACAGCGGTAAGTGGCAATTGATGCGTACGGAGGGGTAGATGTAACTTTAGTTCACGCATAGCGACTTTAATTTGAGTTTATGCCTTGGTGGCCGTACGCGCTACTAGACTTACACCATAACGCAAAACGGGCGGATTTACACCAAGTTCATGCATACGGACACAGGTATCCACTTTAAGATTAAGTTACAGACAAGCAAGGACATAATCTTCTCATTTAGTTCCCGTGCATCTTCTGTCAGTAAGTAGTTCCCTTAGAATGACAAGGTTCTATCACTACATTTTTGGTTGAACTGAGTTACAAACTATACACTACGTCTACGGGCCTTCTTCACTGTGTCTGAACGTATCGAGCGTTTTCGGTATATAATCTGCAAGTATGATTAAAAAGGAAAAAAACTAGTCGTGTCATCAAAAGCTATGAGCACTTGAAACTTCAATCATCAGTTTCTCAAAAGTTGATGGAAGGGAGTAAGAACCGTGTCATTCTTGCCGCGTTGAGTGAACTCGTCCACGTAACGCCCCGTGCGGGGATAGCCAGCGGCCAGTCAGCACGCGTGTTGCCGATAACCTCGGTGGTCGGGTCAATCGGGTCCTTGTGAACTTCAGGACGCAGTAACAACAATAGTGGTGGATAAATCGTAAGGGACCCCTATGATATTTGGATAAAGTACTTGTGATGATATGCAGTAGGTTTTATTGTGAAATGGAAGGTCCAAATCAAGAATTTTCTGCATTTACATGCCGTTTAACACACGTGTTATCATTTTTCCCAAGACCTCTGCGCTTTTTCTGTCCCTAAGTCAGGCCATTCAGGTGAACAAATTATTTTTTAAGCCATTCGCTTAATTTGCTAACAGCATGTATCGTGACATTGCCTTCTCCCTCCTCTACTATGTTAAGCGTCCACGTACTATGATGTTAGTTTTAGCGAGAGATTTGATTTCCAGTTCCAGGTCGTAGAGCACATACATGTACTGAAAAGCGGTTTAATCAAAGGAACACAATATCTCTCTAATTACCACATCAAATAAAGACAACGACCAACAACAAAGTCGGTCATTTTGTCCCAGTTTTCCCTGATGAAAAACCTACTGACAGACGCCCTTATGCAGCATGCCCTAATATTACATCGGAATTCATAATTACAGACGTAGAACGGCGTCTCAAATACGCACATGGCCCCCTTCTTCTCATTTCACATGTAGACGACAACCAGCATCAAAGTAAAAGTTTCCCCAAGATTTTCCCCAGTTCAAACTTCAGACCGTCAGTACTATTACACGAGTATGACGAATAGTTACGAATAGTTGCATCGTAATAAACGTAATCGGACGATACCATTCTGTTAGATATAGTAGGGGTGACAGGATAGATAAACACGCGAAAATAGTGTGGAAAAAAAAACGTGAAAAAAAAACAAAAACAACGACATATTTGAGGTCTTTATTTTAGGAGGTTCGCTGCCCTTGGCATTTACACCTCACTTTACTTGTTTTATTATTTCTTGTTCTGGCGGGGGGGGGGGGGGGGATGATATGGATACATTTTAATCTATTAATTTCAATTTTGCCCGGACAGCGGCCTTTCGGCCTGCTCTTTACGATTTCCAACTGCCAAGGTATCTTTAACGTGCGCAACGTGCACACGGGCCCTCCGAATTTTTTCGTCCTTATCCGAGAAGACTAGGTACTTGATCCTACCCCCCAATAGGACCAGCGATTCTAGTTCTATCTGCAGTGGAAATTTCTTTTTATTTGTCAAGATTGGTTGTACATGTATTAATTTCTTGGTGCGGAACCAAGCTTCCGCGTTCAGTAGGCAACGACAGCCTTGGCAACCGAATAAACAAAGCGCGAGGCGCACCGTTGCTATACAAAAAATGTGGCCTCCCGCAGGACCCGCGGTTAAGCGTGTCGGACAAAATAATGGCCTCCCGTGCCTCGCGTGTTGCGCGGGGAGGCCAATATACTCCCGCAGGACTAGGGTTAAGGGACGACTGTGCTTTTTCAAATTCATACCAGTCATATAGAGAGTGTGGTGTAAAAGCTGCATATTAACTCAAGTATAGATTGCGTGTCATAATGTAAAGTACATTGCAGTCGTTTTTAACTGCAAGGCCTGCCACACGTTTCACTAATCCAATTAAAAGACCCGTATTAAATCCTTTAGGTGAAACCAATAATTAATATATAGCTTTTTACTGAACTGTACGGATGCAGTTCATTGCTTTTTCAGCTCTCTCTCTCTCTTTCTATCCCGTAGTCTTGTGGACCGTTTGGGACGCCACAGGTGATCTGGCAACCACCATCCTCCAATCCCCTCGGTTTTCTGACCTCCTGATTGTATCGCTCAACCTCAAGCTCGTCCATTCTGGTATATTGTCCTCCCATCTCTTCCTCTGTCTGCCTCTCTTTCTCCCTCCTTGCACTGTGCCCTGCAGGAATGTCTTGGCAAACCCCTGATGATCTCATGACATGGCCATACCATTTGAGCTTGCGTCTCTTTTCAGCTACATAAAGCAAAAATGGTGTATCATGCCTTTTGGAATGACAGGGGCCCGATTAATAGAGAGAGAGAGAGAGAGAGAGAGAAATGAGGTTAAACTGACGCTAAGAGTAAACCGAAAGGCAGTGGCGGATCTACATTTTTGAGACCTTGAAGTTTGAACTGTCATGGGGCTCCTTCGCAACCAACAACAATAGGACAACGTCCAAAATTCACTTACTAAAAAAAGAAAGTTCCTTCTGGGCACCTCCAGGACTAGGGACCCTGTGGCCGGGTTTCATGAAAAGTGCCCAGTCCAAGGGACAGAGGTTGGACAGGACGTAAACCCACGGGCTTAAGCTTCCTTAGTTTCATGGTGGATCCGCCACTGCCCAAAAAACCAGTTAATTTAACTGTTGTTTTTGTAGCATTTGCATTTACATGAACGATAAATTAAAGCACAGTGTGTGGAGGGGAAACATAACAGAGAATGTTGCTTAATTAATATGCCTATCATGTCCTCACATGAACAGTAAATGTTATGTGAACGGCAAGGGCAGACTGACAAAAAATACTGATTACTCCCATGTACAAGGTAAGCTTAACAATGATAGATGGAAGTCAGCAAAGTAAAGGTTACTCTTAAGCATGTCCATTACATGTTGAAGTAAGTAGATGAAAGGCATGCTTTCAAGTTGCTTTAATCATTAATATGAACCACAGACTAATAAAATACCTAGACTGGATGATCCCATTGTGTGACGTCACAAAACAGCGAAAGGTCATGAACCATCCGCCAGTTTAGGTTTACGGTAGCGACGGATGCTTCAGCATAGCTACAATTTTGAATGTTACCATTTTGACGCGCCTACTGAACGCGGAAGCTTGGTTCCGCACCAAGAAATTAATACATGTACAACCAATCTTGTCAAATAAAAAGAAATTTCCACTGCAGATAGAACTAGAATCGGAATTTCCCTAGCGGCGGCCATGTTGGTTATACGGTCGCCGCTCGGGAAATTCCGTAAAAACCGACACAGCCCGAAGCTCGTGTTTCCAGTCTGGTTAATTTATTAGTCTGTGATATGAACAGTTAAGAAACTGTTGATGAAGCCAATATTTCTGACGCTTTTCCACATAAGGACAACTTACGTTCACATAATGACAACTTGCTGTTCACATAGGAACATTCTTTTATACGTCCTGATATGAAAAGTAGATAGACCAAGCGTGGATGTTCACGTACTTGGGGTAAGCTGCCATATTATGTTTCTTTTTAAATAATTTTTTTTTATCTTTTCATTTTTTTTTTTCAGGCTCTTTTCACACGACAGGTTACAGACAGACAGACAGGCCACCGTGTGAGAACTAAAACATGACCACGCCGCCCCCTGATGTGCCTGTACTCAGAAGTCAAATCTCAGCCAATGTGTGCATCACCACCACCGAGATGCACACCGGAGGGGAGCCGGTTCGAATCGTGGAGTCCGGTTATCCTATCCCCCAGGGGGCGACCATCCTAGAGAAAATTGCCGACTTGGCCAAGAAGTAAGACTGACCGACTGATGTCCCTTCTTTGCCGCAACTAGTTTTGTTTTTATTTCTTTGTCCCATGAGGGAGGAGTCCGTATAAGCCACCACAAGAGCTAGACAGCGCAAATGAATTATTGGTTCCCATACTTCATACATTCATTCATTCATTCATTCACTCATTCATACGTTCATTCATTCATTCATTTCATTTCATTTAATTTTTTAATTAATTTGATTATTTTCAGTTATTTATTTATTTACCTATCTAATTTTATTATTTTGATTTATTTATTGACTTATTTATTTATTCATTTACCAGCTGACATACCCGGCGTTGCCCGGGATAAATCCTTTTCTAGGAAGTGGCGTTTATTTCTGTGTGTTTATGATTTCCACTTACCCAAACGTGCCCGTTGTATGTTAAACTTGCTGATCATTTTTATTTTTAAAAACTTGATTTCAGTACCCACCATAAAGCTGTGTTTTCATGTGTACGGAAACGGAAAAGGCAGCGGAAACGTCAAAAACCCCACAAGCACTGAAATAGAGAGAATGTTTCCATGTGTAGGGAAACGCTATTTCCTTTCTATTTAGTAAGCTTACTTGCTGGATTTTTGTCGTTTCCGTTTCCGTTTACATGAAAACACAGCTTAAAGCTAACAAAAGATGCTTACGTATGTTGCATTCGTATAAAGAAACCCACGTTTATTATGAAATCAGAACTGTATGGCTTCCAATTATTTTTGTCATCTACACCAGCTATGACGCTTTCCGGAGGTTCGTCATTCTGGAGCCACGAGGTCATTTCGACATGTACGGCGTCCTTCTGGTGACACCGGATTCCCCAGACTGTGACATTGGTGCCATCTTCCTTCATAACGAGGGTTACTCCACGATGTGTGGTCATGTCTGCATCTCTTTGGGCCGATACGCTGTGGACAGGGTGAGAGGAACCTGCGGTGGTGGCTATTTGGTCATATGGCCAAAACACCCAGAACACTCACAATAATTTTGCTTTTTGTAGTTTGAGGCCTTTGTTTACGGGGGATCTGTCCTTGACATTTGAACCTCTCTTTTTCGTGTATTTTATTTTTCTTGTTGTTTTTTATTGTTGTTAAATTTCTATTTGTATTTTGTATACTTGTTTGATCTCAGAGGGATGGGGAGGGGGGGGGGGTGAGGGATTAGGTGTTTTTTTTTATATTTTGCCGGGCAGCTCGGCTTGTTAAGCCTGCTCTTCTCGACTTCCAACTGCCAAGATATCTTTAACGTGAGCAACGTGCACACGGGCCATCCCAGTTTTTCGTCCTTATCTGAGAAGACTAGGTGCTTCCAATAGGATCAGGGAGAAGAAATCCCTCCCCCTTCCCCCCACCCCCTTTCCAACATGCAGCATCGGCCGAGAATCAAACCGCATACCTTCGGCATGAGAGGCGAGGACCTTGCCTCTAGACCAAGTCCCGCTTTTTGTTTTTCTTGTGACCAATTCGTAACCAGTTCCCGAAAAACTTATTGTGGCCGTTTTGCCAACGAAAGGGTCATAGTCCCCAACTAGAAAAGAATTGATTCTAACTCAGTTTGCGGTGTCAGTGTATAATAACATTTTGTTGTGGTGTCATTTCATAATGTGTTTCTTTGACTGTACGCGAATTCTGTTTGGAGATCGCTGAACGAGAAGTGGTGTAAGTGTATAGATAAAAAGGTTGTAAAGAAAGAGATGCATATGAAGGCGGTTTTACCACATTCTAATGTTTTTGTGATCAGAAATCGTCATACCATTTAAACACCTGAGATACACCATTATACATGTGGTGTATATGTCACGCATAATGTGCACAATTGCCTAATGTGTACATTAGGCATCAATTTGCCCAATGTGTACATTGGGCAAAATGGTTTGCCTAGTGTTGAATGCTGTCAACATTAGGCAGAAAATTGCCTAATGTTCACATTATGCAGGCACATTTTGCCCAATATGAACAGAAAGTGAATAACATTGCCTAATGTGTACAGTTGGTAAATAAATTTATATGTCACGCTCACTTTTTAGAATAGGATACAACACATAACATTTACAATGTTTACAATAGCTTTGAGACATATTGAACAATTTGAAAAGAAGAACATTTATTAAAAATATTGGGAAACAATTATAAAGCATCAAATGTCCAATATGCAAAGGGACAAAATCACATAATTTAATGCACTTATAATACATAATAATACATAGTTTTCAGACGTTTTTGCATGCTCTGCCGGGATGGCAACGAGAGTTGCACATCATTCGTTTTTTTAAGCAGGTACACCTTCCTGACGTACAGTCTGTTTTGCATTGGCATTTCTGAAAGCCTTGACCACCAGTTACCTTTGCTGTTGCTGATCTCAATGATAAATAAACCTCAGGAACATCATTGACTGTCATTAAAGCGTGGTCTATACGATCCAGATCAGCTGATGTAAATTTGGAATGCAGTATTCCCTCGCGGCAACCAACTGTGTACAGACCATCCTGTTCTTTGATGACGACCACTAGAATATTTTTTGGATCTGCTGGGCCTCGATCCACGTCGGGAACTCGAAGCGTTGCACATTGTCCAACAAGTAATGGCCTAAGCAGTTGTTTCCCGCGACGTGCCATTCTGTCTGCTGCCTTCGATTGCCCTGCATTGGCGATGTTTCTTATTTGCCGGAAATAGTCTATGTCTGATGCTCCCACTGCCGCTGATGTTGATGTTCCTGCCATTGTAGTGGCTTCATCATCTTCCACTTCATTGTCCTCTGTGGGTGATGCCACCTCTTCAGTCACAGCAACCATCTCGGTGACTGCTTCTGTTTCTGTCATTATCTCTCCCATTGCTGCTGTTTCTGTGTCGTCATCTTCCTCTGCCATCTCTACGTCTTCGTGTGCCAATACATCTGTGTCTGCGTCACTTTCTGTCACAATTGCACTAGTCGTCGTATCTGCTTCTTCCACTCTCACTGCATCTTCAGTCACAGCAACCATCTCGGTGACTGCTTCTGTTTCTGTCATTATCTCTCCCATTGCTGCTGTTTCTGTGTCGTCATCTTCCTCTGTCTCTCTTACATCTCCCCCTCTGGTTTCTAAAAATGCCTCAATATCTTCTTCGGTCGATATTTCACGCAAAGCTTCACCTGGCAGGAGAGACGACCCCAGTCCAACTTGCGGATCGTTGCCAAACGTAATTTTAAATGGACTAAAGCCGGTAGTTTCGTGCTGGCTAATGTTTATTTGCCATTGCACAAATTTGAGACCCACTGACCATTTTTTACTATTGTTTTCTCTCATCCAAATCACTAGTTTATCCTGAATAACTCCATTCAGGCGCCCAACCGCACCTTGGCTCTGGGGATGCCGTGGGCGGCCAGTCACCAATTTCATTTCTGGCCAGAGGGTTGATAGCTCCGCAATAACGGCATTTACAAATTCTCGCCCGTTGTCTGATTGCAAAATGGCAGGTGCCCCGAATGTCAGAAATATATCAAGAAGATTGGCTGCCACCTCCTCTGCTCTTTTTGACGCAAGTGGACGCAATATGCAAAATTTGCTGAAATGGTTCACATAAGTCATGATATATTTGAAATCACCGTCAGGCAAAGTTTGAAAATTTATGAGATCAATTTGACACCTGGAAAAAATGTGATGACTGCGCACGGGTTTAACTACCAGACCTTTTGGCAACTTTCTTGCCTTCTTTTGATGGCAGTGTTCACAAAACGATATGTACAGATAACATGCTTCTTGGGTGATGTTACAATACTTTTTTTTCACTTCTGCAATTGTTTTCTTACCACCCCCATGTCCAATAGTCTCGTGAGCAACTTTGACAATGTCAAAGACTTCTTCAAGGGAAGCAACAAACTTAAAATTAACAGCGTCTGGCTCTTTCCTTCGGCGAATGAGTCTGTCCGCATTGCCGACACGTAAAATTTCAAACCTTCTTTTACAGTTGAAATCAGAAGTTGTCTTTGCACACACAGAATTGATTCTGAGTAACTCTTCGATGACTTGATCACGCTCTGTGGTAGATTGCAGAACAACATTGGAAGCCTTGCCCTCCAGTTTCCCTCAGCTTAGTCTCGAAGGCAGTTCGGTCCATTTGATGTTGCTGAAGAAACAAAAAATAGAAAGGAAAAAAACTTAGCTACAGCAACAGCGGGAACAAAAAAAACAACAACAACAACAACAATAACGTAGGCCTAATTACCTTAAGTCTTTAGATTATCACCACGGCTTGTTTTGAATTCACAGTGACGTCTCGTGTGTTCAACAACAACAATAACGTAGGCCTAATTACCTTAAGTCTTTAGATTATCACCACGGCTTGTTTTGAATTCACAGTGACGTCTCGTGTGTTCAACAACAACAATAACGTAGGCCTAATTACCTTAAGTCTTTAGATTATCACCACGGCTTGTTTTGAATTCACAGTGACGTCTCGTGTGTTCAACAACAACAATAACAACAATTACGACAACAACAACAACAACAGCAATAAAATAGCAGACTGAAACAACAGAGAGATACATCACATAAATAATATTTACCTTCGATCAAGTCACGCTCTGTGGTAGATTGCAGAATCAAATCCAAACCAAAATTGAAATGGAATAAAAAAAAAAGACAGTGTGCACACGTCTGTAGACCTCTTGAATTTCAAGTCATGTATGGAAACACACTGATTAAGGCATAGTGTTGTGTGATCCAAGGTCTGAATTCACTTCACTCACTGGCAACACACTGACTAAGGCACATTGTTGTGTGGTTAAGCTTGTTGTTTATAGTTTCACTCAAGTGAGTTGATACTTTCATAACTCTGTTCACATTAGACAAAATGGTCTTGCCTAATCTGAAAACATTGTCTCTGTTCACATTAGGCAAAATGCCCTTGCCTAATCTGAAAACCTTGCCTAATGTGCACATTAGGCAAGCATTTTGCCTAAGTTAAACAATAGGCAGAGGACGTGCCTAATGTACACATTAGGCAACTTGGCCTGCCTAATGTACACATTAGGCAACTGTACACATTATGCGTGACATATATAACTAAATCGAGCACTTTGGCATAACTCAAACATGGTAAAAGTTTCTCCAGTGAAAGGCAATAGGTTCATTTGTAACTGCTTGGTAATTACAGAAGTAATTGTGATATCACTACAATGGTTCCTAAGCTTTTAAAACCCATGTTCCGCTACTTTCAGGCCAGACCAATTCAGCCAATTTAGTTTTTAAACAAACAAACTTGCCAATACTGAGTTTGGGTAACATAATTACGTTTGGTATTCAGAGTTTCATCAATTTTAAGTTTCACAAGTAGAAGTAAATAGTTCCGTTACAACATTATTGAATTGGTTAAATTGTGAAAAATTGTTTTGTACAGATTTCAAAAGAATTTTGTGAATAATTGTGTATCATCATCATCAGTTGCCCTGTCTGGAACAGACTTGGCCATCATGGCTTTCTACTCGGGTCTGTCATCAGCCAACCTCAAATTATGCATTTCAAATCCAGTTGTAGATCCTCTAGCCTATTTCAGAAAGGTCAAGACACGCTGTGGATCCCTATTAGAAAATAATTAATTCTTTCCAGTGAAGAATTTTGCCTTATCTTATGAAACGTTATCCAATGTGACATTGCTATCTGCCATCAGTAACTGTTCGCAAGGAAGAGATGGCCACAAATTGAGAACAGTTCATCACAGGTGTCTTAATTTCATTATTGGACACCCTAAACTAGGCTAATATTCCATGTCGACATCATATCCAGGTTTTAGTGTCAGGGGCATAATATAATTATAGTTGCGTGGCCAATTTGCACTAAATGGGAAACAAAGCTACACTAGATCCAAGGCTGTCATTAAGTCAGCGACCTTACATAAGATAACAATAGAACATTTAACGACACTTGAACGGATGCGGTTGATTCAGCGACTGCATAACAATAGAAAATGCAATGACGCATGTACAAGCCTGTGCCGTGTTTAGGTAAAAATTAAAAAAATGCTTGACGAATTTCAGTTTTCAGATGGATCACAGCTGTGGGATGCACAGATCAGTAGTTAGGGTACTTTAGAAACTACTTTTGGATAATTATGATTTGCATCTTTTTTCCTGGCATTTCAAAATGTCCTGACTCCGGTATGCAAGATAGACCTGTTTTTGTGATCTGAATAAGATTCGTTTGTTGTTTGTTTTTGCGGGAAAGGGCTTTGGGGGGGGGGGTGGAGTTGTCTCGTTAACTCTGCATAAATACTTAGGACTGTAGGCCTCTGCAAATCATGACCTTAGGTCGTGTCTGTTCTATCTCCATTTTCTAAAAAACGGGAGATCTTATAGTATATTATGTAGAAGAAGAATAACAAATGCGCACTTTGACAATTGTTTAAAATGCGCTTAGGCACTTATCAAGCTGTTTCACAGTTCCGATTTATTCTAACTCCTTAACATAATAACTAAAACCACAAAAGTTTAACGCCGAATTTCCCAATTATGCAAAAATTGGAGTTGGAACAAACAAAAAATAAGGTGGCCACATTAATGACCTACCGTTTCGAAAACAAATCAATGAATTTTTTTTTTGAACCACTGACTTGTGTAGGAGATGATGCAAGTTAATCTTTGGGACAGTTATGCAACCGCGGTAAAAATAAAATAACCTGGAAATGAAAAATAATTTAAATAAGGGGAAAAAGGCAAATAACGAAACAAACAAAATGTAGTGTGCAAATTAATTCGTATCAGTTCACAGTCAAGAGATCTACTTTAATAGAATTGCAAAAATACTGATTATTACGGATACCAAATGGTCGAGTCGATCTGGTGCATTAATGATGTTTAACAAGGGTAATGGAGTACTCCTGTGGATTTTTTTTTCTTTATTTCTTTCTTTTTTTCCCCTTTTTTTTTAAATTTGACATTTATTTTTGGTATGTCAGACTACTTTCTGCTTCAAAATATGGAAAATTGAAGCCTGTTCGTTTAAAAATGAAAAAACTACAAGTGAAAATCATATTATCCTAACTTAAGCACAGACTCAGTTTTCTCAAAAGTATGACTTTTGCATCTAACTCGTCTTGATTTTTTGACGCCTCAGGTTCAGATTATTTCAAATTTCCATCTTGTAGGGTTTGATACGCCGGCCCATCTCTTTCCCAGAGACGGAGGTGAGAATACAGACACCCTGCGGCGTCATCAAAGAGATGGTGTCAGTGACCAATGGCCCGGTAGTGGAGAGTGGTCGTACGCGGTTTGAGAGTGTGCCCTGCTTTGTTGTGACCACTGGTCAGTAAACTGTTATATTTTGTATCGTTCACCGTGTCCTAAAACTGTAGTAATCGGTTTGGGCCACTTTTCAGGAGAAGCAAAAAAAATTGACGATGATTGTTTGAAAGTTTGCTATTCGATTAGTTACCAAGATGACTAAATGTGGCTATGAATGTAGTTGAATAATTAATTATACATAAATGATTTTTCGAATTTTTTGAATTGCTACAGTGATAGAGAAAACGGTGACGGTATGGTTCCCAGCAAAACTGTAGGAACTCGAATCTAGTTTTGTTGTATGGTAGAGACTATAACTTGGACTGTTTGGCGAAAATATTGACAGTAATGACAGCATCCCTTTTGTTATTTGTGGGTGGATCTGACAAAATCGGGCTAAAGGTGAAATTTTTATACCTCTTTTTTTAAAAAAAAATCAAAATAAAATATTTCTATGACGATTTCAATCAAAATATTTTAATTGAATGCAGAAAAATGGCTACTTTTTCATTTCACAAGCAAACTTGATTTCCATAGAAAAATGTTCCCCCTTGTGGAGGGAATTTCTCGAGAATTTGGTATCTCACCTAAAGCGCCGATTTCGCCAGATCCATCCACGCCTGTGGCCAATTTCTGAAAATGTTATTTTTGGCCATGTAGAGGCGGGTTGCTTTGGCCAGTTCGCTAAACCTAATCTCAGGGCCGGCTTTAAAGAAATAGTCATAATGACATTGCCGCCATATATGTTATATTTCAGATCTTGAGGTTGATGTTAAGGGTTACGGTAAGGTGAAGGCAGATGTGGTGTACGGGGGTGCCTTCTACGCCTTTGTGACCGATAAAGACCTGGGATTGAATATGAAGACGACGCCCCTGCCTGAGATCAAGCGAGCCGCCACTGCACTTAAAGGTAAGTGGGCTCAAAGGGCCCAAACGTGCGCTAGGCCCATACTAGTGAGACATGAAGATGCACGGCCTTTCTCGTTGTGGTTCAAATGGGAAGCAGTTGTGAATTGACTGAAAATCTGCTGGGTAGAATTTTTGTTAGGAACAAACATAATTATGCAGCCCCTTGTCTCTAGTCTTGCTTCTTTCTCTCTTTTTTTTCCCCTTTAGTGAGTTTTGCTCTAATTCTCTCCCTTCCCCACTCTATTGTCTCTATTGTATGTGTGTCCGTCGTCCGTCTCTCTGTCTCTCTCTCTCTGTGTCTCTCTCTCTCTCGCTCTCTGTCTCTCTGTCTCCCACTCTCTCGCTCCCTCCCTCTTTCTCTGTCTCTCTGTATCTGTCTCTCTCTCCCTCTCTCTCTCTGTCTGTCTCTCTCTCTCTCTCTCTCTCTTTGTCTGTCTGTCTCCCTCTCACTAGTACGTCTTTCCCGTAATAGAATGGACCATCCATAAAGAAGTATGTGGCCTCAGATTGGGAGATTTTTGGGGGAATGAAAGACCTGTTATTTGGGCTCTGCTTAGGGTATCACTTGGCCTTAATAGGGCCCCGCTCTAAACTTCCCGTCTCTCTGCTCCAACAGCTGCCACTAAAGACGTGGTGAAACTATCACACCCGCACACCCCAGCATTTCTCTATGGAGTTCTAGTTGTGGATACCCGTGACTCCGATCCTGCTGAAGTCTCCACCAACATTTGCATTTTTGCCGATTCTGAGGTGAGTCATTTAGGCACTTTTTTTCACAGCTTTCTTTTAGAGCTCGGACGTCCATCCCCCGTACATGTTACTTTCCTGCCTAATGCGTCACTACGGCTTTCCTTCTACTGCGACTCAATGTGACATTACAATTCCCACTCTAATGCGACCCTGTGAGACATTAGAGCTTCCCATCTACTGGGACTCAATGTGACTTTACAAGTTCCACTTTATGTTACCCTGTGAGACATTACGGCTTCCCTTCTACTATGACTCAATGCGACAATTCAATTCCCATTTTAATGCGACCCTATGAGACATTACAATTTCCCTTCAGCTGTGACTCAGTGCGACATTACAATTTCCACTCTAATGCGACCCCATGAGACATTATTTTCAGCTTCCCTTCTACCGCGACTCAATGTGACATTTCAGTTCCCACTTTAATGCGACCCCATGCGACACTACAGCTTTCTTTCTACTGTGACTCAATGCGACATTACCATTTCCACTCTGATGCTACCCCATGCGACATTACGGCTTCCCTTCTACTGTGACTCAATGAGACATTTCAATTCCCACTCTTGTGCGATTCAGTGCGACATTACAACTCCCCTCCTACTGTGACTCAATGCGACATTACAACTTCCACTCTAATGCAACCCTATGAGACATTACATCTTCCCTTAAACTGCGACTCGGGGGGGTGGGGGTGGGGGGGCAGTTCATTTCCCACTCTAATGCTACCCAATGCGACATTACAGCTTCATTTCTTCTGCGACTCAGTGTGACATTACAGCTTCCACTCTAATGCGACCCCACGCAACATCACAGCTTCCCTTCTACTGTGACTCAATGCGACATTACAGCTTCCCTTCTACTGTGACTAGGTGTGACATTAAGGCTTCCACTCCAATGCGGCCCTATGCGACAGCACCGTCTTTCTCCTAATATGATTCAGTAGGATACTTTTTTAGAAAGCTAATTCCATTGGCTATGGCAGAATAATCCTGAAAATACAGAACTAGCCATTTTAATTGGCTTTACAGCGGCAGGGTTAAAGTTGTTTTTTTTTTAGAATTAGCTGAGTTGCCCGGCCCTGCCCGGGATAAATCGATTTATTAGTTTCACTTCTGGGTGATTATTATGGACCTGCTTGATTTTGCCTGTTCCTTTAGCTTTAATTTATTTTTGTTTGTTTGTTTTTAGATAAGTTTTACTGCTGTCCCTTTGCGCGTTGACGTCCTGCGCATCCCGTCAGCATCCGTCAAATGGCAATGATTTGCGCACGGGTTAGTTTGTTTGTTAGTGAACACATCGCAGGAAGTGATAACGTCATGTGTAGGCGGAAGTGGACTATTATTAGAAATATACATCAATATCTTATGATATGATATGATATGATATGATATATTTCGGGCTTTTTAGGCCTTTTGGCCTTTTGTCCGATCTTTTGATCGTTACCATTCTATTCTATACATTGTGATCTCCCCTGACTAAGTTCAAACTTGGTACATTCTATTCTTCCAGTGGGTATCTAGTCTGTTCTTAAAGCTGTTAAGTGTTGGTGCATTCACAGTGTCAGCTGGCAGATTGTTCCATATGTCCGTGATCCTAATTGGAAAGAAGCCCTGTCGGATTCCTGTGTTGACTCTGTTCTTTTTGAGTTTATAGGTGTGTCCTCTTGTTCTGGTGTCTTCTTCTGGTGTTAGTGGTGATTCAGTATCATACATGTCGTGTGTGAACTTGTACACCTCAATCATATCTCCTCGGTCTCTTCTATATTGCATACTTGGTATGCTTAGCTTTTGAAGTCTTTCTTCATAGGGCAGTGCTGTCATACCTGGCACCAGCTTGGTGGCTCTCCTCAGTACTCCTTCTATTAATTTTTTATCTTTCTGGTACTAGGTGACCACACAGCGTTGGCTAACTCTAGATGAGGTCTTACAAGTGACGTGAACATGATTCTTGTACTTTCACCATCCAGGAACTGGAACGATCGTCTGATGAGTCCAAGTATTCTGTTTGCTTTGTTTACTTGTGTTTCGATGTGCTTGCTGAATTTTAATTCGTCGTCAATCAGAACACCGAGGTCTTTTTCTAACACTGTTGTACTCAACACCCTCCTGTCTTGTGAGTGGTGCAGCCGCATTGTGTACTCATGTGTTGGGTTGTTTCTGCCGAAGTGGATGATTTTGCACTTGTCTGCGTTGAAGCGAAGTTGCCATTTGTCGGTCCAGTCGACTAATCTATCTATATCTCTTTGAAGATCTTGTCTGTTAGATTCAGTGTCTACTATTGAGGAAACTTTGGTATCGTCTGCATACATGTGACACCACGAGCTGATTACTTCTGGCAGATCATTGATAAAGATCATGAACAAGACTGGGCCTAGTACACTCCCCTGGGGAACACCACTTGACACTGTTGACCATTCTGAGTAGGATCCATTCACTGAAACTCTTTGACGTCTTCCTATGAGAAACTCGTTAATCCAGTCCAGTAGTTTGGATCTGATGCCATAAGACTGCAGCTTATTCACAGGTCGTAAATGTGGCACAGAATCGAATGCCTTCGCGAAATCCAGGTACACCGCATCCACAGGTCTGCCGATGTCTAGTGCTGCCGTCCATTTATCCAATACTAGCAGTAGGTTTGTCGCACATGATCTTTTTGGCCTGAATCCATGTTGGCATGTTGATAAAAGTTCATTCTGCCCTAGGTATTCCAAAACTGCATCTACTATTATTGACTCCATGACTTTGCAAAGAATGCTGGTAAGGCTTAATGGGCGATAGTTCCCAGGGCTGGACTTGCTACCTTTTTTAAACAATGGGGTGACATTTGCATCCTTCCATGCCTCCGGTAGTTTTCCTTCTTCCAACGACCTTGTGAAAAGTATCGTAAGTGGCTCCGCCAGCTCATCCGCAAGTACCTGAGGTATCTAGTGGGTATCTTATTGATCGTAAATTTCGGATCAAACGCTCTCATGAATTTAGTCTTTAATTATAACCGCATTTACCGATTAACTCAGAAATAACAAACGGTTTTGTTTGTGTATAGCCATACGAACAATGTTCGCTACCCCATAATTCTTTGTGCCAAATTTCAGGTCGGTGCGTTGTGTAGTTTCCGAGTCCATAGGACTATTAGGGGTTTTGTTGTAGCTTTATTATATAGATGATGTAAGTCTGATTAGGAGCTACAAATTAATCCTCTCGGTCCTGCCCCCATCTCTGCCTGTGGGAAAATTCTGATTTTGTGAGAATTTGTTCTTAGGGGCAAAATCAAGAATATTCTTACAAGTATGGACGTCCCCGAAGTTTTTTTTTCGCTAGGGGTCCGTATTTTAAAGCTTTTTTTTTTTACTCCAGAGCTAGAGAGCTCCTCCCGAAATACTCCCGACAACAGTCTTAATTAGATATTCTATCAGATTTCCTTTTTGTTTTTCTCCTGTTGTTTTTTTGGGTTTTTTTTGGTTGAAAGGGTAGGGGGCAGGGTTAGGGATTAGATAAGATTTTGGGTTGAGGATGTTAGGGATAGGTAGGTATACGTATGTGCCCCTAGTGCAAAATGCTTGGGGTGCGTACGTACTTATAACAACAGCCCATAATTAAACTGTAAAGGGTTTTCCTGATCATTTGATTGATTCAGTGTATATTGTAGAAATTACTGAAAATAACTTTCCTCGCTTTGAGTTCTTGTGGGAATTGCAGCCGTGTGGTAAATTTCTGTATATCACCAGAGAGTACGTATGTATAGAGAGGTTTCCCTATTGGTCGATTTGCACTGCGAGACACGGGAGGCTCCGCGAAACCAATGTTAGCATGGAGCGGAAAGTAGGTCGCTGCGGTAAACAATATCCGTTTGTGCATTTTCACGGGGTGTAATAGTTTACAAACGGCTCTAAATAGTTTCAATCAACCCAAAAATATGAACAAACCACAGTAAACAGATATGCACACTAGCTTTGGTGAGGACGATCTCTTTATATTCTTGTTTATCGCAGCGACCTAGATTTGGCAGAAATGAGATCTCTCTATAAATACATACTCTCTGGTATCACCGGTGATACATGGGCCTAGAGGGATTAGATAGGATACTGTAATAATGATGATGATAGAACCCCATTTGTAAAACACTTAAAATAAAAACTCTTTTTTTCTTGTTGCTTGCTGTGTATATTTCAGACTGATCGCTCGCCTTGTGGCTCAGGGACAAGTGCACGAGTGGCGCTCATGTACTTCCGGGGTCAGCTAAAACTAGGTCAGAAGCACACGTACCGCAGCGGGGTCTCGGGGTCAGAGTTCATCGGGCGCCCGGTCCGAGGTACCGAGGAGGACGGCCACAAAGCGGTCATCACAGAAATCGAGGGCCACGGTTATTATTGTGGTAGATCAACCTTGACCTTGGAAAAGGGTGACGCCCTAGGAAGAGGATTCTTGGTGCGGTGATAGTCGTATCAGTGATGAATGAAACATTGACTCGCCGTAGTAAATAAATATGTACCAGGTTCACATGTGAACGTTTAAATTATTCAGTAAAAAGGTTATTTACAATCAAATTAAGCCTGCATGCTGTAAACTGACTTACCAAATCAAGCTCGGTTTTCATGTGCACGGGCGCGGAAACGGCAAACTGAAACGGCAAACTGAAACAGCAACGGAATCTGCAGCGGAAACGCCAAAAACCTTCCATGTAGTGAAATAGAAAGAATATAATTTATTCATGTGTGCGGAAACGGCATTCCGTACATATGGAAACACTTTTTCTTTTTACTACTGATGGATCTTTGCCATTTCCGTTGCGGTTCCCGTTTCCGTTTCTGTACACATGAAAACATAGCTTTAGAGGTGATGGGCGTAAATTTAGCATTACTCAGATTGCTTTGTTTAACTTTATATCACCCAAACTCGTGATGATGACCGTGGTGCTTTGAGCGGCACCCGCCCCTCCCCTTCCAGCGCACAGCGGCTGAGCATGCGCACTCGCAAAGACTGGCTCTTAGCCAGGAAGAAGTACTGAAACTTTTCACAGAACGAAACATAATGGACTTGGAACTTCCAAACATAAATAAAGTACCCAAAAAGAGCGCGAAAAGCGCAAAGTGGCTGTTATCGTATCGATGCGCCGTAAAGCCCCAAACTCAAACTCAAATTCAAATTCCGACGAAAGACAAAATAAAATTCGTCGTTTTTTTCGTAGTTGCACAAATCTGGTGATGTCAAATGAAACAGAACCAGCAGAAACTGCCCGGTGGACATACTATTTATATTGCTTATTGTTGCCCCCTGAATGCTGATAATCAGAGAGAAGATTGTAAATGAATTTTGGCATTTTAGTCACTGTGTTATATTATGTGTATAATTAATTTTATTATGTGTACAATAAACAGTCGGTTTTAAAGATGACATCTGTCGTTCATAGTTTAAATGCTGTAATGTGTTGGTTAAAATGAATTCGGATTTTCAGTTTCAGCTAATAGCACTAGCTGTCTCATCTTATCAATCTTCAGAGACCTCTTGCGGGAGAAGAGTAGACAACGCAGCATTAGTCAGCCTGTCCGTTGGTGGTCTTGTAGATAGCAGTATCCGCTCCGCTCCACGGTTTTTACGGATAATGACGTATGAAAGAGTAAAACACTCTCTGCCTCTGTATACTTGTCCACAGCATCCGTTCCGCTCCGCTCCTTGCCTTTGAATAGAGGCAAAGCGAGTTTTGCATACGTCATTTTCCGTGAAAATAGCGGAGCGGAGCGGATGCCGCGGACAAGACCACTTAGTTGTTATCATTGTCTTTTTTGCAAAAATAGAACTATTACACTTGAAGACACGGACATGGAGATACTATGCATGGCACGGAGTGCTCGGCGTACTTAACAGCACAGGATCTTGTGATGTGTCTTCTGATTGTGTGTGTGTGTGTGTGTGTGTGTGTGTGTGCGCGTGCGTGCGTGCGTGCGTGCGTGCGTGCGTGTGCGTGTGCGTGTGCGTGTGTGTGTGTGTGTGTTAAATATATTTGAGTATTTGGTCGGACTTGTTGGGCGGACTTGCTGGACTTGTCTTGCAAGTGTGTGCGTGTGTCGTTAGGATTTCGATCGTTTGTTGAATTTATTTGTTCTGGGGCGTCAACAGGTTAGTTTACGTGGGGTTGTTGTTTTTTGTGGGTTTTTTTTGCTGTGATAATTTATTGTCTTGCTAACACGGTAGTCACATGTATATAATGTGAAATTTTCACATAGGGTAGTTATTGACCTTCGAGGGTCAAGCTTCACGATAAAGGACAAAAGCGGTAACAAAATGGCATTGGGTCAAATCTGAGTTCTTGCCATAAGTGGCATCTTAAACCATTTCTATACATTGTCTCAAAAGCATTTAATGATTCACGCATCCAATTCCTAAGTATTTTTGAAAAGTATTTGCTAATCCCTATCAAGTTACATATTTTTTGCAACTGTCGACTGTTTTGGTATTCTTTTACATTTGCTTCGGTCGGTGTACAAGTGGAAACTGCAAGAGAGTTTGACTAACTTTGTTCTGGCATTTTGAAACTATCACTGTTTCAACTGCCAATTGCGAAAGAAGTTTCTCAAAACTTAACCCTACTACTGTGATAAGACAACTGCATTGCCATTTTTGTTCATCCCTTAACTGTCAGTGCCAATAATCTATTAGAAGTGTATCCTTTCTTGAGGTTTCCAAATCAAAGACAGCCTCAGATGTTAATTTTGTAGGATAAAGACTTGCAGTTAGAACACTTTTGGTGGGACATTGTATCTCTTTCCTGACAGTAATAGGGTTAAATGAATCAAAACGTAAATGAGATCTACAATAAACCAAGAAAGGCTGTGCAACCTAACAATACTGTCAATTGAGAGAGATTTCAATGTAGATTTCAATAAGTGTGCACAAATTAAAACCAGGTCTATTTAAGTATCCTAAGGTTAAATGCATGTTATTTTAATTACATTTTTTATAAAATACAGTACATGCACTTGGGGAAGGGGGGGGGGGGGAAATACTGAACTGGTGAAAGGGGACTTAAGGAGTGAGTCCTGCCCTGCGTTCAACAATATGTGATAAGACAACTGCGTTGCCATTTTTGTTCATCCCTTAACTGTCAGTGCCAATAATCTTTTAGAAGTGTATCCTTTCTTGAGGTTTCCAAATCAAAGACAGCCACAGGTTGATTTTGAGGGGGGAAGGATCTTGCGGTATAAAAAAAAAACACACAGTGTGTTTCGACAAGTCAATAAACAAAACACGGCGTTTCACAACTGAAACATTAAATTTTTATTTGCTACAGCAATAAGAAATCCCCTAACAGAGACGATATCAAAAAATACATCACACTCTCTCGTGAACTTTGCAAATGCTCAGCAGTTATTGTTGTTGTGCATTGAATTCTGTTTAGAGAAATTAAAATAAGTGGATCAAAAATAAACAAAAAATAGTGGCACAGGGACTCCAGCACACATTAGCCTACATAGCTACACTACGTGTGCCGTTTGAATATGTGGTTGCGAGAGCACTTTTCCCATGACATGGACGATCCTAAGTCTAATACTATTGTACCAGTTGCCCCTTAAGATCTAAGGAAGTAGGTTCTAATCCGTATGTTTTGTCCGGCCTACCCCCGACCAAACTCCACCCCAACTCTCAGTCCCTCAGTAGCGCCTTAAGGGAGGAAACTCGCCAGACCCTAAGCTTTACAGGCTAGTTGGGCATGACTAGCCGTGCGAGTACCTTGGTCGACCGCCGACCTCGACGCTACATGGAAGCAGGAGCCAGTGACCACCCAGGTTTCCCACGAATGGCTGTTCTGTACTATAAATAAATTTTGGTTTTTCTTATATGACACACTATCCATACATTGTCTGCCATTATGGGTTTGACCTCATTATGCATAAACTCAGATATTAAATCTATCCCTTGATTAAGACTATTAAAATCATCTTGTCTTAGTTCAAACGTTTATGCTTATTAATATTTTTAAGGATAAATGTCTCATGATACGGCATAGCTTCATAATTTTGCATTCTGAAAAAGACTATGCCCCCATCACATAATTATCGCCCTTTGCCCCTGACATCTTCTTGACTTATTGCTGCTAATCTGAAGTAGAAGTAGGAATCGATACCATTGTATATTCTCCTTAAAGTGAATGTCACAACGGATTGAATACTTTCTCTTTCTTTCTTGAAAATATGAAACTTTCACTAGCATTTACATGAGGGTTTTTCTTCCTCTGGTTTACAAGTTTGAATAAAAATAAAATATGTTAAACAAAACATTAAAATGATTTCATGATAGTTTTATGTCTGACATTATAAGAAAGTCTCGATTTAGGATTCTAAATCCGATACCAAATAGACACATCCATTACCAAAGACATTACCTCACCACCTTTACCACTTAAAATCACATAACTTATAAATTTTTATATACGTCGTCGGTGTCGTGGCCAAACCGCCTATCTCATGGAAAAAAATTTTTTACAGCAGTAGGGAAAAACCTGCCAGACTTGCCAGACCTCACCACCCTTAACACTAAAAATCCTATAACCTCTAAATTATGATATATAACGTCGATGTCATGGTCAAACCACTTATTTCATCAAAACAAAGTTTTACGAAAGACTTCTGAGACCTGTCGGACTTGTGCAACAGATTTCTCAGACTTGTCGAACCTTTGCGGCGGACTTGTCAAACTTGTCGAACCTGTGCCATGGACTTGTCGAACTTCTGAAAATGTAGGACTTTTCAGACTTGTTCGGAGTGCCGTCTTGTTAGACTTGTGCCATGGGGTGGTTGGTCTTGTGGGGCAGACCTGTTGGGCTAGTGCTGCGCATTTGTTGACTTTGTCAGACTTGTGTGGCGAACGTGTCAGACTTGTTGGACTTGTGTGACATTTTCTTCGGATTTGTCGGACTTGTGTGGTGGACTTGTCAGACTTGACGAACTTGTGTGCCAGACTTGTTGAGTTTGTTGGACTTCTGCCACAGACTTGTTGGATTTATGTGGCTGATTTGCCAGATTTGTCAGACTTGCCAGACCTGTCGAACCTGTGGGGCGGATGTGTCAGACTTGTCGAACCTGTGCGGCGGACTTGTTGAACTTGTCGAGATTGCTGAAAATGTCAGATTTTTTTACTTGTTAGACTTGTCAGACTTGTGCTCTGGGGTTGTCGGACTTGTGCCTTGTCCGCTAGACTTGTCATACTGGTGGAACCTGTGCGGCAGACTTCTTGGACTTATCAGACTTCTGTGGCGAACTTGCTTGACTTGTTCAGCAGGCTTGTCAGCCTCGTCAGACCTGTGCCCCTGGCTTGCCAATAATTGCGGCAGACCTGTTGGACTTGTGCTGTGGATTTGTCGGATTTGTTGGATGTCTGCAGTGGACTTATCAGAAATGTTGGACTTGGCGGACTTGCTTGGCGAACTTTGTTGGACTTGTGTGGCGGATTTATCAGATTTGTCATAATAATGTGCAGCCGGCATGTCAGACATGTCCAAGTTGTGGGGTTTGTGCAGTGGACTTGTTGGACTCGTCGAACCTGTGCAATGAACTTGTCGGACTTGTGTGAATGACTGTTGGATTGGTCATACTTGTCAGACTTGTTGAACCTGTTCAAAAGACTTGTCGGACTTGACAAACCTGTCAAACTTGTGCTGTGGACTTATCAGACTTGTCGGATTTGTGCAGATGACTTGTTGGATTTGTCGCACCGGTGCGTTTTTGTCGAATCTGTGTGACAGACTTGTTGGACTTGTGCAACGAACTTGTTGGACTTGTCAGATTTGCGTCCCGGGCCTTGTCAGACTTTTTCGGCTAACTTGTTGGACTTGTGTATCGGACTTGTCGGAATTTTTTGGCCAACTTCTGGAACAGGTGCTTCAGACTTATCGGAATTTTTCTGCCATTTTATTGGACATGTGCGTCAGACTTATCAGATTTTTTCAGCCAACTTACTGGACGTGTGCTTCGGCCTTGTCAGGTTTTTTGGACAACTTTCGGACTATGCGTTCGACTTGTCAGAATTTTTTCAACCAACTAGTTGGACTTGCTAGTCTGACGTGTCAGATTTTTTCGGCCAACTTGCTGGACTTGTGTGTCAGACTTGCCGGACATTTTTGGCCAACTTGTCGGATTTGTGCATTAGGCTTGTCGGACATTTTTGGCAAACTTGTTGGATTTGTGCGTCACACTTGTCAAAATTTTTTGGCCAACTTGTCAGACTTGTACATCAGACTTATCTGAATTTGTCTGCCATTTTATTGGACTTGTGCGTCAGACTTGCCGGATTTTTTCAGCCAACTTCTTGAACTTTTGCATCGGACTTGTTGCATTTTTTGGCTGTCGGACGTCTTAATTTTTGAGCCAGTTTATTGGACTTGTGCGTCAGACTTGTCAGAATTTTTCGCCCAACTTGTTTGATTTGTTTGGACTTGCCAAAATTTTTTAGCCAATTTGCTGTACTTCTGGGTCATTGTCTGAATTTTTTTCGGTCAACTTATTGGATTTATGCGTCAAACTAGTCAAAATATTTTTGGCCAATTTCTTGGACCTGTGCGTCAGACTTGTCAGACTTTTTTCGGCCAACTTGTGCTATTTGTCCATCAGACTTGTCAAAAATGTTTTGGCCAACTTATTGGACTTGCTCGTCAAGCTTGTCAAAATTTTTTGGCCATCTTGTAGTACTCTGGGTCAGACTTGTCGGAATTTTTCAGCCAACTTATTGGATTCGTGCGTCAAACTTCTCAAAATATTTTGGCCAACTTATTGGACTTGTGCGTCAAATTGGTCAGAATGTTTTGCCCAACTTCTTCGATTTGTGTGTCAGACTTGTCAAAATTTTTTGGCTAACTTAGACTTGTGCGTCAGACTTGTCAAGAATTTTAGGCCAACTTGTTAGAATTGTTCGTCAGATTTGTCAAACTTTCCTGGCAAGTTGTTGGACGTATGTGTCAGCCTTGTCAAAATATTTTAGACAACTTGTCCTACTTATCATAATTTTTCAATCAATTTATTGGAATTGTGCGCCACAATTGTCAGAATTTTTCACCCAACTTGTTCGATTTGTTTGTCAGACTTGCCAAAATTTTTCACCCAAGTTGTTGTACTTCTGGGTCAGACTTAACTGAATTTTTCTGTCAACTTGTTGGACTTGAGCGTCAGTCTTGTCAAATCTTTTTAGCCAGCTTGTCGAACTTGTCGGAATTTTTCAACCAACTTTTTGGACTTGTGCATCAAACTAGTCAAAATATTTTTGGCCAATTTCTTGGACTTGTGCGTCAGACTTGTCAGACTTTTTTCGGCCAACTTGTGCTATTTGTCCGTCAGTCTTGTCAAATTTTTTTGGGCCAACTTGTTAGACTTGTGCGTTAGTTCACAGACTAATAAATCAACCACATTGGAAACACAAGCCTCGGTCTGTTTCGTTTTTTACGGAAGTTAATGAGATGCGGCCGTATAACCAACATGGCCGCCGCTCGGGAAATTCCGATTCTAGTTCTATCTGCACTAGAAATTTCTTTTTATTTGTCAAAATTCGTTGTACATGTATTAATAATGCATTAACTTGCCCAACCTTTCATTTTATTGTCTACAGCATGCCTTTTTTTATTGTTATAAATGATGACCGTATGGACTTTTAGCGACCATTGCATTGTACCTATGCTGATGCGTCGGTCGCAAGCGTAAACCTACAATGGCGGATCTTTCGCTATTTTGTGACGTCACACAATGGGCTCATCCATTCTGGGTATTTTATTAGTCTGTGGTCAGATTTATCAAAACTTTTTGGCCAACTTGTTAGGCTTGTGCGTCAGATTTGTCAAACTTTCCTGGGTAACTTGTAGGACGTATGTGTCAGACTTGTCAAAAGTTTTTAGTCAACTTGTCGGACTATTATAATTTTTCAGTCAGTTTATTGGTCTTGTGCGCCAGACTTGTCAGAATTTTTCACCCAAGGTGTTCGATTTGTTTGTCAGACTTGCCAAAATTTTTCAGCCAACTAGTTGTACTTCTGGGTCAGACTTGTCGGAATTTTTCTGCCCACTTGTTGGACTTGAGCGTCAGACTTGTCAAACTCTTTTAGTCAACTTGTCGGACTATCATAATTGAAGGGGTCATTTCAACAGTGTGCCTATGTCACATTGAGTCACAAAAGAGAAAAAGGCCAAAAACCATTTCTTGGCATTTTGACTATTTTTATTCAAATAAAAAGAACAGTAAACATTGTTGGAGAAAGAGAAACCAATATTCAAACAGGCTATACTGTAGTAATGAAATTAAAGGGGGAAAAGCTTGATTTTATATTTCGTTTCTGCAATAAGATACCTAAGTCCTCGTATGGACTTAGGTACGTTATTGCATTTTATTAAGGTTGCCAGAAAACATGTTCAAAATAAAATTCAACCAATCTAAACTCATTAATGCAAGTTAAAAAGCAAACAACGTTCGTTACTTAAAATAATCTGATCCAAAACACAAAAAATCAGTCTGCCGGAAGCTATCCTTTGTTTTAAAGGGGAGAATATTATGGGATGGGCAATATCATGCCCAAGTCCAGTGAAATGAATGCAACAACGGTTCTAAGTCCCATACATCAAAAATACTAGTGAAAAGTAAGGCACAAAGTATATTTATACTGTTGGCTTGCTAGCTCCCATTTTTATCATTTCCAGACTCAGATTCAATGGTGAGTAAATCACACAGAATTTATTTTATACATAGACATCACCCTCATCCTCCTCATCTACATTCCTACCGCGGAGTGGCAAGTTTTCAAAAACTGCTCTTTGTTCGTGGCCAATGAGACCCTTTTTAATGAGAGCCTCCAGGTCTTGCTTCTTGGCAGGTTTAATTCCCACAGGAGCAGTATACTTTTTTGGGACGTTTGCACTAATGTTGGCATTTCTTTTCAAGAACTTGGCTTTTTTCCAGGGTTCAAAACTGTTATGAGTGTAACGACACCAGATCTCATCAATGTGTCTTTTCTCAACCTCAGCATCCATTTCCTCATTCATTTCACAACTGGAACCGTAGGAAAACCACATAATGTCTTTGAATTTTAGTTGTTGTCCATCCGTACACTTGATGGTTGCTTTGGTATTTTGATCTGCAAAAAGTTTGTAATTGAGGAAATCACTGTGCATTAGTTGAACAACCAGAAATGGACATAGGTGCAATATGACTCTGAGAGTGAAGCGACTTTTCAAGGTACACTCGCAAAATCAAAGCTACTGTCTTCAAACTGTTCTAGGACGATTTATCTCCACTTAATCTCTACGGTTATGACCAAATCTCATTTTTCGTCAAATGTGGACTTAGGCACACTGTTGAAATGACCCCTTCAATTTTTCAGCCAATTTATTGGACTTGTGCGTCAAACTGATCAGAATTTTGCGCCCAACTTCTTCGATTTGTGTGTCAGGCTGGTCAAATCTTTTTGGCCAACTTATCGGACTTGTGCGTCAGATTTGTCAATAATTTTAGGACAACTTGTTAGACTTGTGCATCAGACCTCTCAAAATTTTTGGGGCAACTTGTTTTACTAGTGCGTCAGACTTGTCAAAATGTTTTGGCCAACTGTCAGACTTGTGCATTGATCTTGTTGGAATTTTTTGTGGCCAACTGGTCGGACTTGTGGGTCAGCTGGTTTGTGAAAATGTTTTGGCCAACTTGTCAGTCTTGTACGTTAGACTTGTTGGAATTTTCGGCCAATTTATTGGACTTGTCAGATTTTTTTCGGCCAAATTGCTGGATTTGTACATTGGACGTCGCATTTTTTCGTTCAATTTTTTGGACTTATACACCAGGCTTGTCGGAATTTTTCAGCCAATTTCTTGTTGGACTTGCGCGATGGACCTGTCGGACTTTTTTGGCCAACTTGTTGGACTTGTCGGAATTTTTCAGCCAACTTGTTGGACTTGTGCACCTTACTTGTCAGACTTGTTTGGCAGATTTATTGGACTTATGCTAACATTAAAACAGAAACTTACAATTCTACAGGGTAACAAAGGGGCGTTAAAGATAGCTTGCTTTATGTGTTTATTTTATGTGTATGTATGTTGTGTGTGTGTGTGTTTGTGTCCTGATTTTAGATCTAGTTCATCCAGTGAAAAGGTCATGAATTGAGGATTCGCTTTTAAGACATCTGTGACCAGTTGCACGTAATTAATATTTATCCTAACCCTACTAAAAGTTTGCATTTCTAATGGGTGAAAAGGGGGCGTTTAAAATAGTAGGCTGTATGCGTTATTTGTGTGTGTATGTGTCTGTCATCTGTCTGTGTGTCTCACTTTTTCTCCGTCTGTCTCACCCTCTCTCTCTCTCTGCCCCTCCTCTCTCTTTCTCTCTGTCCCTGCTTCTTCCTATTCTCGCTCTGTCTCTCTCTCATCTCTGCCTCTCTCTCATTGTGTCTGTATTGTCCGTGTGTCTCTTTATCCTTCTATTCCTCTCCTCCCTCGCCCTGCTCTTTCTCCCTCCCTTCTCTGTTTCCTTATCCAGTCCCCGTCTCTCGACCTTTCTCTCTTATACCAACCCTCTCTCTGTGTGGGTGTAAGTGTGTGTGTGGGTGTGCATGCGCGTCCGACTATATGTGTGCGTGTGTTCTTGAAAAGAGAGAGAGGGGGAGAGAGAGAGCGAAAATGTTAATCATCACATTAATGACAACGTGTGTGCAATCTCTCTCTCTCTCTCTCTCTCTCTCTCTCTCTCTCTTTTTCTCTCTTTCTTTCTCCCTCCCTCCCTCTCTCTCTCTCTCTCTCTCTCTCTCTCTTTTTCTCTCTCTGTCTCTCTCTTTCTTTCTCCCTCCCTCCCTCTCTTTCTCTCTCTCTCTCTCTCTTTGCTTCTTTCTTTCTCTCTTTCTCTCTTTTTTTTTGTACTCCTTTTTTTTTTTGGCGCTTTGAAATTAGGCCAACTCGTGACTCCAGTCTGTGAGCCATGTTGTTAATTGCCCAAGAATTACCCCCAATTTACCCAAGAACTATGAACTTGGTCCCCATTAACATAATTATTAACGTCAAGCACAACAGCTCAGCTCACGCCTGGGTTTACAGATACAGAAAGAGGGGACACGGTGGCCAAGAGGCAAAGTGCTCGCCTCTCACGCACAAGTTACCGGCTCGAATCCCGCTCGGTGCAGGCATGTTAGAATTTTGGGATTTTTCTTATATTTTCCTGTCCCTGATCCTATGGTAGGTAGGATCGAGCACCTAGCCTTCTCGGATAAGGACGAAAAATTCGGAGGGCCCGTGTGCACGTTGCGCACGTTAAAGATACCTTGGCAGTTGAACGTCGAGAAGAGAAGACCGAACAAGGCCGCTGTCCAAGTAAACTTCTAAAAAAAACAACAACAAACTAATCCCTGCCACAAAAACACACAGAAACAAGGACACGAGAAATAAAAACAAGAAGAATGAGATGTAAATGCCAATGACAGTGAACCTCCTAAAATAATAAACCTAAGACACTCATTCGTCCATCGCAAAGTTCTCGTGCTTTTTACTATATTATTATTAGTGGGCGCGCTGACTCAGGAATACACAAAACGTCCCCCATAGAATGATAAGGTTCTGTCTCCACTTTTTGGGTGAACTGAGTTACACACAACACACTACACCTAAGGACCTTCTCAATTGTGTGTCGAAGTATCAAGCAGATTCGGTGTGTAATTTGTAAGTATTGTTATTACTAACAAGAACAAGAAAAAAAAATTCTTAGCTCTAAAAGCTATTAGTACACGAAACTTCAATCGCCAATTTCTCAAAAGTTGGTGTAAGGGAGTTTAGAACCGTGTCATTCTAATGGTACGAAATGTAGTTTCCATGACCAATGTGTAAATTGAGGTGCAAAATGAAATTTCCTGTGAAACTTTGTAATTCTGCTTGAAGAAAAGTGGCCTATCCTTTTTTTTTCTCAGGCTCCAAATGTGCAACACTTTTTTCTGTTCAACTCAGTTGTGGCTCAAAACCAATGCAAGTATGAAAAATACAGCGAACTTCAAGACCTTTCAAAATGATATGTCTACAGACACTTTTACGTCTTTCTCTGTGTAATATGATATTTTGTAGAATTTAAGGATCACCCTTTAAAAAGCCTTTCATGACTACATTGGAGGCCTTACTTCCTTTATGATATGATGATTATTATTATGTTATTTTAAATTAGATGCAAACTGCATGTTTCAAGATGCTGAGATTGTCTTCAGTTGATGTATTTAGGATAAACAAAAACAAAAAAAAAAGAATAAGAATTGTGCAAACTGTGGTAAAGGCACCAGACTTTTGGTGTGAATAGTGTACTTCAAAATACACAAAATGTGATACGGAACCACTTTAAGGACTCTCAAATCACGAGACAGGAAGCGTTGGAACATTTTTTTTTTTAAATCTCATGCCTCTCCCTCTGGCCGCTACTGGTCCAATGCAACAGGACTACTGTGAAACGATGATGGGAGTCAGCATAGAGAAGTCGGTCGGGGTGAAGGGGTGAACAGGTGACTTGCAATGGTACACAGCCGTGCATGGTCAACAGTAACCTCATTTTAGTCTCGGTCAAGGAGCGGCAGCAGTGTTGTGGTAGTGACCCTGAGATAAATAGATAGATAGATGGATGGATGGATGGATGGATGAATGGATGGATGGATGGATGGATAGATAGACAGACAGTCAGACAGACAGACAGACAGGCGGATAGATAGATAGATAAATAGATAGATAGATAGATAGATAGATAGATAGATAGATAGATAGATAGATAGATAGATAGATAGATAGATAGATAGATAGATAGATAGATAGATAGATAGATAGATAGATTGTTCGATACACAGATAGCTAGATAGATAGGCTGGCTGGCAGAAAAACAGAGAGACAGACAGACAATAAATAGATAGATAGATAGATAGATACATACATACATACATACATATTTCAAGAACTTTATTGACTATATCATTTTACATGCAATGAATACATCCATTTACATAATCACATATTCAACCATCTTCAGCTGTACAACACACCAATATATTCCGTACAATAGACATTACATTTTGTACGTTATTTCAATCAGATTAAATTATACCTTCTTTTCCATACTCATTGCGAACCTATAATTGCGCTAATGCTGATAAACTTGCACATGCTAGTTGACTGCCTATTGCTGAAACCTAGCATTTTTAACCCTGATGCGGCTTTGTTATGAACAGTCCCCAATGCTCCCACGATAATAACAATGATTCTACAGTGATAGCCCTTGTCATTCATATTATTATGCAATGATAGATATTTCAAAAACTTTTCACGAAAACATAAATCGATGAATTTGTCAAATGGAACAGCAATTTCTACAATAAAAGCATCTTTGTTCTTTTCATCTAATATGAGTATGTCAGGCTTGTTGGGGATGTTTTCGTCCACCTGAACACATTTGTTGGTTGTCACTACACATTTATCATTGGCTAATTTATTGGAGATGTGTTCATACAAATAATTTACAATTCTGTCATGCCTTTCTGAGTACATTCCTTTAAATTGTTGACATCCATTGAGAATATGTGAGTTTGTGTCATATGGATGGTTGCAAAGGGAACATGATCGAGGGAATGTCTCGGGGTAATATTTATTCATGTTAACATTTGTTTCAAGAAGTTGTAATCTCCCCTTCATTGTAAATTTTATGATATTGTCATTCACACTTGAGTTTTTCAGAACAGCACTGGATGATGAATGCATGCATTTCATGACACTGTTAAAAATGTATTTCGAATGTCACTTCTGAGGTTGTTACCAGTTCTCTGTCCGTGTAACACTGCACATTTTTTGTGCTTTACTTCCATGCCGCAATAGCTCAAAAACTCTTCGCTCTTATGAAGCATTTCAGTCATATGTTGGTCGTTGGTCGTTGTTGAGTCATTAAGATCAAATGCATTCCTAATAAAATTAACAATACATGTTTCAAGATGGGTCAACATATTTACATACATACATACTTCGAGAATTTTATTGACTATATGATTTTTCACATGCAATGAACAATCCAATTGCATAATCACATATTCAACATAATATATCAGCTTACAAGCATACCAACAACCTAAATAGTGTAATACAATGAAACTGTATAATAGTAATATAGTGTATGGAGTAACCAACATGCATTGTAATGAGAATGCATAGTAGTAATATAGAGTATGGAATAACCAACATGCATTGCATTGCTAAAAGCCTTTTGACTGATAAAAAACGAAGAAAAAAGGGAGTGAATGCACCACTGAAAGCTACTGTATATGACAAAATATTGTTAGAGATGAATTAGATTAAATGATATCTTTTCTTCCAGACCCTGTGTGACCCAATAATAGCACTGATACTCATGAATTTACAAAACTGGTTTATTTCACTGTTAGTGAAACCCAACAACTTCAAACCTGATGCTGACTTATTGTGCACTGTCCCCAGTGAACCCACAATAAAGACAATGATTTTACTTGTGTATCCCATATCATTGAAATGATTATGTAGTGGTAAATACTTCAGAAATTTTTCATTAAAACAAATATCAATAAACCTATCAAAGGGAACAGAGACTTCCACTATAAACACAATTTTCTCTTTCTCATCAATAATCAATATATCAGGTTTGTTGGGGATGTTGTTTTCAACATTGACACATTTGTTGGTACTGATAATGCACTGATCACTTGCAAGTTTTTTGTTGATATTTTCAAATAAAAAGTCTACAATTTTGTCGTGTCTCTCTGTGTAGAAACCTTTAAATCTCTGGCAACCATTAAGTATATGTGAGTTGGTGTCATAAGGCTGATTACACAAGGGACATGATCTTTGAAAGGACAGTGGGTAGTATTTGTTCATGTTTGCGTTTGTTTCTAACAATTGTAATCTCCCTTTCATAGCAAATTTAATGATAGCATCGTTGATATTTGCATTTTTAAAAACAGTACTGGATGATGAGTGAATGTTTGCATGTACTTTGTTAAAAATTTGTCCTTGTTGCTCTAGATTATGCCAGTAATTGATATCATCTTGTATTCTTTGACTTTTTAGAAATTTAAACACTTTATTTATATCACTGGTATGAATTATAGAACCATTGCCGTCATTTATCGATAAGGTGTAACAATCATTTTCTATATCATATCCTAAACAAGTTTTCAATTTACAACATAATCTGTTCATTTCCACAAATTCAGAAGCCCTCCAGTTAACTTTACAAAGTTTATTCAAAGTATTGCTGTTTGTCAGTTCGTATCCACCAAAATTAGGTTGTGTGTTATGTTCAACTAGTGGGACCTTCCGTTTCGTCATATGCAGATGAAATGCATCACGTGTGGTCTTTTTTACCTGTTCATCATCACAGTTCAACATAGACAAAATAAAAGTGACTTTTTTGACATAATACAATGTGGAAGGTTTTTGTATTCCAAGGCCACCCTGCTTCATTGGTACAAAAATAAATGAACGAGTTGTTGAGTCATTAAGATTAAATGCATTCCTAATAAAATTAACAATACATGTTTCAAGATGGGTCAACATATTGTCTGTGAATAAACTATTGTTAAAGTAAAACATCAATTTGGAAATAAACATTGAATTTATGGCCCCAATCTTGTAAGCTAAAGGCAAAACTGAATTCTCTATTTTGGTTAAAATATTTGCAAGGCTGTTAGTAATATCTTTTAGTTGTTCTTTACTAGCTGTTCCACTAAGATTTAAGTCATGGCCCAAATAAGTATAGTGTCTAGTTTTCCCGTACATGGGAATAATGTCATCCTGTATTTCGAATGTCACTTCTGAGGTTGTGTCTCTCCTAGCCCAGTTGTTACCAGTTCTCTGTCCGTGTAACACTGCACATTTTTTGTGCTTTACTTCCATGCCGCAATAGCTCAAAAACTCTTCGCTCTTATGAAGCATTTCAGTCATATGTTGGTCGTTGGTCGTTGTCATTGACACGTCGTCCATGTAGGCCTGGCAGGGATTGGGTAGGTAAAGTTGATCGTAAGGAGCACACATCCACCGTAGCCAAGGATCCATCGCCTATACATACATACATACATACATACATACATACATACATACATACATACATACATACATACATACATACATACATACGTACGTACGTACGTACATACATAAATGGGTGGATGGATGGATGGATGGACGGACGGACAGACGGACTGGAGGATGAATAAATGGATGGATGGAAGGAAGGAAGGACGAATGGACAGATGGGTGGGTCAATGGACGGACGGACGAGCGAATGGATGGGTGGATGGATGGATGGACGAACTGACAAACAGGTGAGCCGATGAATAGACGGAAGAATGGGTGGATGGGTGGATGGATGGGTGGACGGAAGGATGGGCGGATGGATGGATGGTCAAATATTAACTTTATCACACCTGTGTATTCTCCAAGCCAACTAGTAATAATAATAATAATTGTACATAGCATTTGTGTAGCATTCCATCCAGTCAGCGAATAGTCTGTTGGAGCTTTACAACATACATTCTATATCTACACTGAATCTATACAAACACACACAAATGAGAACATGCAACATGACAGACGCGGCATTTTTAAGTTTTGACATCACTACCCAAAAGCTTGTGTAAATAAATTCATATTCAATGACAGCCACCAGTCCCTGTTTCATCAAATTTCTAGATCATCCAAGAGTAACAGAATAATAAACATAGAAAGCAAAACGAGACAGATACAGATGATAGTGTGTTTGCCCTTCGCAGCTCGCCTCGACAACACACTTTAGCTAGATGTGTGCCATATTGCACTAAGTGTCATTTGTCTGTTTTTGAATTGTGATAGTTTATGCAATGATGCGTAAGATGTGTGTACCATAATTATTATGTGTTCTTAAACACTCTGTGAAAGAGAATTTCCCTCACCGGATAAGATTCTTATCTTATCTTATTTTACCCTATCTTATCTCACCTTATTTTATGATTTGTTTCATAAATGAAAAAGACGGACAAAAAGATCATTGATTTTCAGTGTATAAAGATTCGAGATTCTTCTCTTGCACCCCTCCCCGCGTTCATCATCAGCCTCGGTCTTTATTTCCCTCACTGGAAGTCAACACTGTGACCTCAACAAAAAACGTAAACACTCTATGTTGTGCCACTTGACGCTGCAAAAAGCGCACGGTGACCTTGATCAAGATATCGGTCGCGGGGTTCAAAACCGCCCTGGGGGAAAACTGGTTTCGATTATTCTGTACTCGATTCCGCGTCAGGTCTTTGTTTACGTTATAATATTGTTCTGTAGCCCTGCAGCGAACCGCCGGCTGGCATTTTTGCTTGTTCAGTTTTTCTGTGGTACAACCAGAGATATGCTAATATTATACTAGACTAGGTTGTATGTTGCGAAACCCTGCATGTGAAATAAAACCCAAACAATACAAAGCAAACTAAAGAAGACAGAAAATACACAAAATTTTCGGCTTTCGCCTTTGTCAAGTGAAAAAAAATCGAACAATAAAAGACTTCAACAGGAACGAAGCGAAACAGTTTACTTTAGTGTATTTTCTGTCTTCTCTTTAGTTTGCTTTGTGTCGTTTGGGTTTTATTTCTCACGCAAGGTTTCGCAACATACAACTGCCAGTTAGAAATAAAAATGTAAATCAAATTTTCAATATGTAAATGAAGATTTACTTTTTTTTAAAATTAGTGTGAACAGAAAATTTCATCACTCTATTTTCGGTTCCTTCGATCTATCCAGAAAAATAACTGAGAATGAGATTGATGTGCGAAACCGCGAGAGACAGCAGTATGAAAAAAGTAGCATGAGTGAAAACTGGTCTTACAAAAATCAGAGAGGTGAAGAAAACAACAGCACAATGGCACACGAAAGTGTGGGTGAAAGACAAAAGGAAAGCAGGGCGCAGATAAGGAGTATGAGTGAAAGGCAACCATAGACCATAAATCGTTCATGCATATTCGCACTTCCAGATCACAACCATCTTTTTTTTAACATAATTTTTTTTTTTTCATAACCCACCCCTTTTCTTTTCGTTCGCTGTATGTACATGGCCTACGTTCCAAAAGCCGAAAGCCTACCTGTTCTTAAGTAGGTTGTATGTTTAGGGAGTCTCAAGTACTTTTTCTTTTCTTTTTTGCCATCTATTGCCTTACATCTGGCCTTTCTACGACCCACCGCCTACAATAATTATGATATCTGTGGAGTGTTTTATCATAATTAGGAAAATGGCAGCCGAACTCCACAATTGGGTTTCGCTTTGCTAGAACAGGGGGTGCGCAGTCTAGTGTATGTAGGTCACCAGGTACAACATAGCATGGCTCAGCGTCAGCTCTTCTCCAACACTTCCCCCCGAGGCGTTCTACGTAGTGAGAACGCCTCGCTTCCCCCCGATACTGAAAGGGGGCGTTGTCGGCGTATTTTATTCCTATTGGCTGGATGTAGTTTTGGTCACAGGTTGCATCATCGCACGGCGGGCGTGTTTGACAATGCAAGTATACAAATATTTTCTTGCTTCGATTCCGTTCGATAAAAACTGGAGCGTATAAAGTTGATAACTTTCCAGGATAAATCGAATCTGGCTTTGTTGTCAGCTTGACAACTGATGTGCACGTTGTTTGTGTTTTGTTTTGTTACGCTTTTACATTTCTCAGAGTACATAAAGATGAAGGTTCGGGTGAATCTAAATCCCAAGCAAGCGGGGAAGTCATAAATAGCGAAAGGGGGCCGTCCATGAAGTTCGTGTCCAGTGCCCAGTTCACATCCCTACGCAGTGGCGGATCTGTTATGAAACAAAAGCATAGGCTTCAAGGTCCCTAATGGCTGGATGAGTGAATGGAAGGATGGATGGATGGATGAGTGAATAGAAGGATGGATGGATAGATGGATGGGATGGGTGGATGGATTGGTGGATGGTTGGATGAATGGATCGATGGGACGGAAGGATGGATGAATGGATGAGTGAATGAATGGAATGGAAGGATGGATGGATGGATGAGTGAATGAATGGAATGGAAGGATGGATGGATGGATGAGTGAATGGATGGGATGGATGGATGGATGGATAAATGGATAGATGAGTGAATGGATGGATGGATGAATGGATAAATGGATAGATGAGTGAATGGATGGATGGATGAATGGATAAATGGATAGATGAGTGAATGGATGGGTGGATGAATGGATAAATGGATAGATGAGTGAATGGATGGATGGATGAATGGATAAATGGATAGATGAGTGAATGGATGGATGGATGAATGGATAAATGGATAGATGAGTGAATGGATGGATGGATGAATGGATAAATGGATAGATGAGTGAATGGATGGATGGATGAATGGATAAATGGATAGATGAGTGAATGGATGGATGGATGAAGCAACTTTTTTTTAAATGAATGAATTTTTGGATGTTGCCCTGTTGTTGCTGGTTGCGAACTGGCCTCATAGCAGCTTAAGCTTCAGCTAGGGTCCCAAAAATGTAGGTCCGCCATTGCTCCTACGTCAATCCAACGTAGATTTGTTTTACGGATTCCGGGTAGAGAAAATACTCAGTTGAGTGCGTTGCTCAGTTATAGCTTATTGTGTCAAACACAAGGGTCCCCTTTCAATTGCCCATATAGAGAGGTGTTACTTGGCCCCGGGGGGGGGGGGCGTGATTTCTTTCCGTACGAGCTTTAGCAAATTCAGGAGGGGGGGCAGCAACACACTCCTAAACACAGGTCTGCTCCAACACATCCCAGGAATTTTCGGTGACGTTCAGAGTCATATCAGGCACAGTCCAGAGATTGCAGCACCCATGGCAGTGTTCGATAGGACGAGAAATCCCTTAACCGGTGACCTGTGTTTGGGGGTGCGTTGCTGCATGCCCCGCTCCTGAATTTGCTAAAGCTCGTACGGAAAAAAAATCACGCCCCCGGGGAAGGGTGAAGGGAGGGTGAATGGTTGAATTGTGAAAAGTGTGCAAGGAAGGAGGGAAGAGGAGGAATTAAAATCTCCCAAGTCCAGCGAACGTGGCCTAACCAAGGCCTCTATCTAGTAGGCCTTGGGCCTACCCTGTGGACGGCCCCCAAAGATCCACAACGGACAAAACTTGACCCATATCCTATATCGCGTTTGTTTTGCTCGTGCTGGACACTGTTGATACCGCCCCCGGCTTTAAAGGACCGACGCGACATAGTAATCGAGTCAAGTGCGTTGTATTTCGCCGTTTACAGTAAACCTTGACCGATATTCGAACAGTAACCGAATTCCCCCTTGCCTGCGTTTTTCGGTTCTGTCTCGGTTCCATGGACCTATACGTCGTCACTCTTTCTCAGCAACATCTATAAGTGTATAAATTATATACATGTACCATCTTTCTCGAGAATTCGGTGAACAGTTTGTCGAGAAGTCGGTAAATAATCGTGTGTGTCAAGCACATGAGACGCGTTTTGCTCCCCTCATTGGCACGCATATGCGCTGCGACAGTAATCTCGGTCAGTTGTCAGTAGTATTTACCTTTATGTCTGGAACAAACTGTGGTTAACAGTATTTTATACTAAGGTTCTGACAGACCCCAGACACTCACACTTTTCATCACAACATCCCCCCCTCCCCAACCGAATGTAAAATTGGGTTAAGGCGGTAGTAGAACACGAGGTGCTGGAGATGAAGTTTGAAGTTGTGCTGCGACTGGTGTGGATAATATTAACAATAACAAGAACAAATCCATCATTATTTACTAACAACGACATCATCATCATCATTATCATCAACAACAACAACGACAACAGCAACAACAACAACAACGACCACAACAACAACACCAATTGTTGCTGTTGTCATTGTTGCTGCTGATGATAATGTCGTTGGTAGTAACAATGATGGATTAGTTCTTGTTACTGTTTATATTATCCACACCAGTCGTAGCAAATCCATCATTATTACTAACAACGACATCATCATCAGCAGCAACAATGACAGCAACAACAATTGGTGTTGTCGTGGTCGTTGTTGTTGCTCTTGGTGTTCTCGTTGTTGTTGATGATGATGATGATGATGATGTCGTTGTTAGTAATAATGATGGATTTGTTCTTGTTATTGTTACGTCGATGATGAGACATGTTGTTTTTGACGATGTTGGTGCTGGTATTGATAAAGATCAAATGCTGTTAAAATTGATTGATGTTGATGTCGACATGGATGATGGCTTTGGTTTTATTGAACATTTGCATGGTAGGGGGCTAGTGATACTGTTGTTATATCTGCTGGTGATGGTGGTAGTAACGATGATGTTGGTGGTGCCTGAATAAAGAGCAAAAATTGTGTACAATGTGCATATTTATAAACTTGGGGGTCTGTTTCACTGTGTCATAAAATGCACCAATGCATCAAGTTCTGCAACAACAAAATGGCATCACCGTGCGCATAGTGCAGTTTCTTCAGTGAACCTCCACCCTCAACCCCCCCCCCCTCCCCAATCCCGTATCCATATGACATTCCGACGTGGATTTGTATAGAATTTCCGAAGGGTTGATAGGATTACCATCAGAGTGAATTCCCTACATCAAACCGACGTCGGGGTGATGTCGTAACCAGCGGATCTACGCAGCAACCACGTCACTCCCATGTGCAAACTTGGCCTCAATCCTACCGCGTCAGATATCCGTAGGGCTGCTGGCTTGAACAGTGCTGAAGTTCATGGGGGCAAATTAATCTATTTCGTTAAACATAAATGTGAAACATACCTCAAAATATGAACTTTGTAGCCTACATGAATTTTTTTTTAAAATTTTTATTGTTGTTGTTCTTGTTGTTTTTGGCCAAAAGTTTAATTGCTTTTCATTAAAATAGAACGTTTTAAAAATAGCCATACTAGTTTACTACTCTCTGTGGAAGACACACGCATTTTGCATTTTGTTTTGGCATTAGGCCATTTAACCGCGATGTTCAACAAAAAAGTCGGCCATTTCACTCATTAGACAAGGCCTAGCAGCGCGCTTCTCAGCTAATCCTTTCGCTACGAGATAAGTCTGTGCTGCCAACAACATTAAACTGCATTTTGTTTTGTTTTTTTGTTGTTGTTTTTTTTTTGTCACCTGAGTTCTTGTTTTTTTTTTCAACTCCACTTTTCTTGCACAGCTGAAAAATTCGATGTTAAACATTGGTGATGAATTTGAATAAATCGGAACTGCGAAACAGCTTGATAAGTGGCACTGCGCATTTTACACAATTAGTGTCAAAGTGTGCATTTGTTATACCTCTTCTGCGTGCTAGGATATATCCAGTTTTTCAGCAAAATAGACACAGAACAAAGAAGAACTAACGTCGCGACTTGCTAACCGCAAACAAGAAGAAACTGCCAGTTTTGCAGCCGTCCAAAAATAATTTACTGTTCTGTCTGGAATAAATACGCTTTCAAGATCACGGTTACCTCGGTAATCAGTTCGTCCTCCAATGGGTTTCATCGAATACCTCTTAAACTGTACTCCCACTAAAAAAGCAAAAATGTGGGCTGTGCTGATGACGCAATGTTTACGTCGAGTTGTGTACCTTTATTCTCTAGAGAACACTTGCTGAGTTATTTCCCTTCCTAAACATAATCCAAAATCGGAAAAGAATGCAGATTCACCGATATATAGTTTCTACGTCTTATGCATCACAATGAATTACTCCCGCCACTATTTTTTTTTTATAGATAGATAGATAGATGGATGGATAGACAGACAGATAGATAGATAGATAGATAGATAGATAGATAGATAGATAGATAGATAGATAGATAGATAGATAGATAGATAGATAGATAGACAGAGAGACAGGCAGGCAGGCAAGCAGGCACGCAGATAGATAGATATAGATAGATAGATAGCTAAGTAGAGAGAGAGAGAGAGAGAGAGAGAGAGAGAGAGAGAGAGATAGATAGATAGATAGATAGATAGATAGATAGATAGATAGATAGATAGATAGATAGATAGATAGATAGATAGATAGATAGATAGATAGATAGATAGATAGATAGATAGATGGATGGATGGATGGATGGATGGATGGATACATACATACATATTTCAAGAACTTTATTGACTATATGATTTTACATGCAATGAATACATCCATTTACATAATCACATATTCAACCATCTTCAGCTGTACAACACACCTTATATTCCGTACAATAGACATTACATTGTGTACGTTATTTCAATCAGATTAAATTATACCTTCTTTTCCATACTCTTTGCGAACCTATAATTGCGCTAATGCTGATAAACTTGCACATGCTAGTTGACTGCCTATTGCTGAAACCTAGCATTTTTAACCCTGATGCGGCTTTGTTATGAACAGTCCCCAATGCTCCCACGATAATAACAATGATTCTACAGTGGTAGCCCTTGTCATTCATATCATTATGCAATGGTAGATATTTCAAAAACTTTTCACGAAAACATAAATCGATGAATTTGTCAAACGGAACAGCAATTTCTACAATAAAAGCATCTTTGTTCTTTTCATCTAATATGAGTATGTCAGGCTTGTTGGGGATGTTTTCGTCCACCTGAACACATTTGTTGGTTGTCACTACACATTTATCACTGGCTAATTTATTGGAGATGTGTTCATACAAATAATTTACAATTCTGTCATGCCTTTCTGAGTACATTCCTTTAAATTGTTGACATCCATTGAGAATATGTGAGTTTGTGTCATATGGATGGTTGCAAAGGGAACATGATCGAGGGAATGTCTCGGGGTAATATTTATTCATGTTAACATTTGTTTCAAGAAGTTGTAATCTCCCCTTCATTGTAAATTTTATGATATTGTCATTCACACTTGAGTTTTTCAGAACAGCACTGGATGATGAATGCATGCATTTCATGACACTGTTAAAAATTTGACCCTGTTGTTCCAAGTTACGCCAATAATCAATATCTTCTTTCATTCTTTGTTGTTTGAAATATTTTGATAGCGTGTGTACATTGGTGGTGGACATTAAAGTATTGTTGCTATCGTACATAGACAAAGTGAAAAGATCATTCTCTGCATCAAAATTTAAAGAAGATTTCAATTTTGTACACAATCTATTCATTTCGACAAAGTCGGACGCCCCCCAGTTAACTTTGCTTTCCTTTTTAAGTATATTTTTCTCTGTCAACTCGAAGCCACCAAAATGATGTTGCGTCCTATCTTGTACCTCTTTAACTTTTCGCTTTGACATGTGTAAATGAAGCGCGTTGCGCGCTGTCTTTCGAACCTGCTCGTCGTCACAATTGAGCATAGATAGTAAAAAGGTGACTCTTTTAACATAATACATTGTGGATGGTTTCAATATTCCCAGGCCACCGGTCTTCAAAGGGACAAAGACAAAAGAACGGGTCGATGACTGATTAAGTCCTAGTACATTTCTTACAAAATTGATAATACAATCCTCTAGGTGTTGCAAAACAGTATCTGGGATTGATAGGTTATTGAAATAAAAGATTAGTTTAGAAATAGCCATAGAATTAACAGCTTCAATTTTGTATGCCAAAGGTAAGACTGAGTTTTCAATCTTAGTTAAAACATTTTCAAAATTATCTGTTGCCTTTTTCATTTGCTCTTTTAGGGAGGTTCCGCTTAAGTTGAGGTCATGACCTAAGTAAGTATATTTTTTATCTCTCCCAAACATAGGAATCTTATCGTTCTGAATTTCAAATGTCACTTTTGATGTATTATCGTTTTTAGACCAGTTGTTCCCAGTTCTTTGTCCATGTAGGACAGCGCACTTCTTGTGTTTAATTTCCATTCCATACATACATACATACATACATACATACATACATACATACATACATACATACATACATATGTGTGGAGGAAAGAAGAAAAACATTATGTAGACTTAGAACATAGTGCGGTGTTGTTTGTGAATATAATACTGATATTAGAGTGACTTTGTGTCTTTAATCTATAATAACGATATATCTACGTTACGTAACGATTATTATTATATAATCTTATATGTAATAGGTTTTATGTATGTCAAATGGTATGTGAGTGTGTGCAGTGCTCAGTATAACGTGAATATATTTTACAGGTGTTGTGTGTAACTACTAAGAATGTTGTTACAAGTACGTACCCCCCCCCCCCTGTATTTTGGGCAAGGGTTACATATTTTAAAGCCTTTGGTGACTCCAGAGCTAGAGAGTATCTCCCGAAATACTGCAAACAACAGCCTTAATTAATTATTCTTTCAGATTTTTTTTTTGTTTTCCTTCTGTGTTTTTTTTTTGTTGGTTCAAAGGATTGGGGGGGGGGGGGGCAAGGTTAAGGATTCGATCAGATTTAGGGTTGAGCATAAGGACGGGGTTAGGGATAGGAACGTATACGCACGCGCCCAATGTGCAAAACTCTTGGGGTGCGTACTTACAAGTAGCGACAGTCAACTATTAATGCGTTTATATGCATGTGGTGTGTGCGTGTGTAGGCAAGTGTGTGCACGTACCGGCATCTGTGTACCTGTAGTTATTGAAAACTGAAAGGCTTTAGCGGTGGTTGATGATAGCACTAACATCTACAACAGTGAGAGAACGTGGTTTTAAGAGGGGGGGTGTGAGGGGGGTGAGCGGTGATTCAGTACCATCATTCAGCTCTCACCATCCACCCATCCACCCTCTATCCCAGCCATCCTCAGTTATGCCTGTCATTTTCTAGGAGTCTTCTAAGTGACATAATTATTATACCAGCAACGCCACAGGATGCTTCAATGTTGAATCAGTACTGCCCACTTATGAAGGTCATAACAACTATTAATAGTTGGTTAAATTACTGGCGAAGAGCGAATGGATGGATGGATCGGCGAATGGATCGATGGATTGGTGGATGGACAGACGGATAGGCAGGTGGATGGATGGATGGGTGGATGGGATGACAGACAGAAGACCGGATAGATGGATGGATGGATGGACAGAGTGACGATGCTAGAAGACTATATTAATGGACTAATGGGTACACGGATGGATGGATAGATGGATAACTGAACGGATGGATGAATGAATGGATGGATGGATGGATGGATGGATGGACGGACAGACAGAAGGATTGGTGGATAGGTGGACGAACGGATAGATGGATGGATAAATGGACGGACTGACAGTAAATACCGCAAGGGAGACAGCTGACACTGATGAACGCTCGCTGTCATTAGCTGTGAAAGCCGGTTGGCATGATATGCAGCACAGCACAATAACTAAGCACAGCTGCACCACACAAAAACTCCCCCCCCCCCCCCATTTCCCCTTTCTCTGGCCTTAATTTGCGGGGACATAGAATCGATAGGGGCCTATTTTGATGTTGGTACTGGCATTGGTAGACTATGGTGCATTGTGGCCAAATGTGTAGCACTGGTAATGCATTCCCTCTTGATACAACTGTTTATGGTAACTGAACATCGATCATTTCCACCTGAATGGCTAAGTGGCTGGGAAATCCAGATAGGAAATAAAAAAATAAAAAAAGTGAATGTGGTCCTATGGCCACTGAGACGTCTGTTTTGTCTCGATTTGGGGGGTGAGATATGGAGTATGGAGTTGACAGGGACCTCTCGCATTGGCGAGACCAAGCCAACGATTATAGACATAAAAGTCATTCTGGTACCAGTGTTACATCCACAAACAGTACAGTACTAAGTCTACACACGTACTTTCTCTTACTAAAGGCCTACACAGTCATGTATTTACAAAACTGTTGAACAATATCACAATGCTTTATTTCCTTCAAAAGGTACCATATCATAATTATCACATTATACCATGGTGGAAATACGTACTAGCATAGAAGAAAGCCGATCACAGGACCAGTTAAGACTAAAATACACACATTGTAATACCATCGACAGCAGACTAGCATAGCACCATCCTAATAATATACATGTACAAAACATTAGTTTCTTATTTGCACAATTATATTATTAATGGAAATACTAATAATTTGCTTAAAAGCCCTTTTACACTATTGTATACACATACATAATATTATTAAGACTTCCAATTAACAAAACAAGTCTGTTTCCCTTGTTAATTCAAAAGAATGTTCGAGACAAAATCAACACAAAGCAGACTCCACCTGTGCACTATAATTAGCTTGATATTTTGATCTTCGAATGCGAGTAAACAGGACTTGATCGAGGGCTGATAATTAATTTCTATTTTCTTTTGTTTAGCACGACATTCCTCTGTTAATGAATAGCCATCACTTTGTTATATTTACAAGGCTCATATAGACACATACTTTACAATGCGGGCCATTTCCCCTTAGATTTTTATCTTCACTATCATTTGATCTTATTAGGAGGAATCTCAGGGGAATCTCAGCTAGCCCATAGTAAGATAATGAAAAAAAACGTAAAAGGCCCAGAGTGACCGTTGTCGTGCCGGCGCGCCGTTAAACCCAAACTCAGACTTAAAATCAAGCCATCATTTTTGCATTACTGAGAAATGCAAAGAGTATAATATTTAAACAATAAAGAGTTTGATCCTACCACAAACAAGAAGAAACAACAAAAATAATAATAACAGAAAAGTCAGGTGCCGTGGTGGACAAGGGTGGACAAGGTGTTGCACTGAATTTAGGCCTAGGAGAGGAAGGACAGCAAGAGGACGCCCCGAGAGACGACGGAGAGATACCACAGAGTATGTACGTATGTATTTATAGAGAGATCTCACTTCCGCCAATTGGAGAAACTAGGTCGCTGCGGTAAACAAGAAATTGAAGACTTGAAAGAGACCGTCTTCACCAAAGCTAGCGTGCGTATCTGTGCACTGTGGTTTGTTCATATTAATTTCTGGGTTGATTGAAACTATTTAGAACCGTTTGTAAGCTCTTATGCCCCTTGGAAATGCATAAACGGGTATCGTTTACCGCAGCGACCTACTTTCCGCTCCATGCTAACAGTGGTTTCGCGGAGCCTCCTGTGTCTCGCAGTGCAAATCGACCAACAGTGAAACCTCTCTATACATCGATACTCTCTGATGATATTGTGCAGACAGGTATATAAACATGGACGGAACGGACGAACAACAGAGAGAATAGAGATCATTCACGGAGGGCTGCAGTGGACGGTCAATGCCTAATAAGAAAGAGAACAATTCGAGACCTCAGTTCTTGTTTGTTCCAACTCCACTTTTTGCACAACTGAGAAATTGAGTACGAATATAAGGAGTTAGAACAAATGGGAACTGTGAAACAGTTTGATAAGTGCCACAACGCATCTTAAATAAGTGTCAAAGTGTACATTTGTTACATCACTTCTGCATACTAAAAGATCACAGTTAAATACAACAATAACAAAACACGCACACACACACACACACACAAACAACTAACAAACTGCAGGGAGATAACAGTTAAAATAAAGCAAAGCTCCAGGAAGGGTAACTAGCAAACTGCTTGAAGGTAACGGTTAAATATAAAAATAATAATATTATTAATATTAATAACAAGCTGCCGGAAGAGTGCGGATGAATATAATTATTTTAAAACGAAAAACCAACAAACTGCATGGAGATAACGGTTAAATAACAAACTGCATGGGTATGAAAAAAAAAGGAAGAACTAACAAACTGCAGGGAGATAATAATAATGGATAATGGATATGACCATTAAATTTGTATATTATTATTTCATAAAGAACAAAAGGAGTTGATGATTTAAAAAAAAAAACTGAAGGAAGATAACAGTTCAATGTTAAAAAAAAAAAAAAAAGTAACATTTCCTGAAGCCACATCTCCCTGAATGAAATAAAATATAAGACCCATCATGTGATCACGCCACTGTCACTCCACTATGTGATCACACCACAGTCTCTCCACTATGTGATCACACCACAGTCTCTCCACTATGTGATCATACCACAGTCTCTCCACTATGTGATCACACCACAGTCTCTCCACTATGTGATCACACCACAGTCTCTCCACCATGTGATCACACCACAGTCTCTCCACTATGTGATCACGCCACAGTCTCTCCACTATGTGATCACACCACAGTCTCTCCACTATGTGATCACACCACAGTCTCTCCACTATGTGATCACACCACAGTCTCTCCACTATGTGATGACGCCACCGCCTCTGGCATGGGCCTCTCTCAAGTCTGCGCCGCCCTGAGCAAATAGAGTTCTTTTTTTTAAATATATATATATACCATTATTATGTTTCATAATCTTTATGTATTTTCCATAATAAAGCACAGCCCGCAGGAATCCTCGGCATCCTTTTGAACAGATAAATTATATAATCGCTTCAAAAAGATTTTAAATAATGCTGTTCAAAATACATTTTTGCGGTGAATACAACTTAAGATTCTTTTTTTTTTTTTTTTGGTCTAAAGGGGAGCGTGTGATTATATCCGGTTATCTCTGCACCGAACGCTGTATTTGATATCCAAAAAGCTACTCCAGCCTGAATTAGGCCTGCCCGGAATAGCTGCCAAAAACTGACAATGCAAAAGTTCTGTAAAAAATAGCGATGCCAATTAGGAGAGAGTGTAAATAAATAAAGAAAATAAACAATACATTTTTTCTTTTAAAAAAGCTGATAATCGTAGCATTGAGCAGACGCTATAAACTAAAATGTTGTTTACGATAAAACAGAAAAGGCTGAAAAAAGAAAAAGAAAAAGCGACGCTGTTCCTGGCTGGAACTAACAGAGGTGTAAAATTTTCGTTTTTTTGTTGTATCAAAGGGCTACAACCTATGATTAACCCTTGAAACACTAATCATATTCCAGATTTATGGATACGATGGCAGAATCCGATGCTATTCGGAAAAGTTCGGAGTATCCCGCTAATTGGAACAAGTACACGTGTTCTGGGCTGAAGGGTTCAACTGTTGCATTCCGCAGCATGTTTCTGATTTGGAAGTGTATATTTAGGCCGATTACGGCCTATCTAACCTGATGCTGTGCTATTTGGGCCGAATGTATTTTAGGCAAGGAAGTGTCAATTGCCACCGGGGAATGCGATGTCCATTGTCGATTCAAAATGTGCATTGCTATGGCCAGCTGGACCTGGGGGCGTGAGGGTATAGTCAGTTTGTATCAATGGGCGGTAGTCAGACTGACTAATCAGGCGAATAGGGGCTGGGGTAGCCATGGGCGATCGACGTACCGTCAATGACCACTGCATTAATTGACGCTACCTTTAGGCAATAATTATTGTATGGACACAAATTCTGTGTTTTCAACAAAAAAAAAAACGCCAGAACAATGCAAACTGCAAACTCGCACTATCGGCCCAAATAACCCGGAACCAAGGTTTTGTGCTATTTAGGCCGTATTCGGCCCAAATATACCTAGCCTTCTGATTTACAGTGCTGGGATTATACCTTTACATAAGGCTTTGAAATCTACCGTCCATCTATTCTACGCGAGTAAACTCCACGGTTTTTATAGGAATAGTAGAATACATCTTGTCATGTCATATTGTGGTCGATGGTTGAAACGCCAGAACAATGCAAACTGCAAACTCGCACTATCGGCCCAAATAACCCGGAACCAAGGTTTTGTGCTATTTAGGCCGTATTCGGCCCAAATATACCTAGCCTTCTGATTTACAGTGCTGGGATTATACCTTTACATAAGGCTTTGAAATCTACCGTCCATCTATTCTACGCGAGTAAACTCCACGGTTTTTATAGGAATAGTAGAATACATCTTGTCATGTCATATTGTGGTCGATGGTTGTTTTTACATGTATTTAAAACTGGAGATGAAATAAATAGTGTTGTATTGGTGAGACGGTGAGAGGACTTCCTAATTCGTTTGCCTGCTTGGGCAAAACTTGAAAATTGCAGTGGGAGAGCGAGACTACAGGAAATCTTCACAGGGATCAAACTCTCCTTAAACAGATGTTTTGGACTCTTAAGCTGAGTTTTCCGTGTCTACGGAAACGGAAATTTAAAAATCCTTCAAGTAGTGAAATAGAAAGAATGTTTTCATGTGTGCGGAAACGGAATGAAAACCCCCCAGCTTTACAGTCTATGGTGGCTGGGCCGCGCTCAAGTCATGAATGTGGGTGATTTCCTGCAGTTTGTATAGGTGTATGAGTATTTTTCATGAGTGTGTGTTGTAGCTGAGTTCTAGGTAGATTCGAAACCATTTCGATTGTCACCACGCCTCATAGTCATTGTTCCTCCTTGACATTTCAAATTGTCAAAGGTTTTAAGTGCACACAGTGAGCGGGTGATCATTACAACGGGTGATGTTGATTACTGTCCTTATGGGCATTAAATCTCTGCAACTTTTCAGGAAGTGAAAAGAAAAAAAAAACTGTTCCCATTTTCCCATCTATAAGCATTCTCTTTACGTGCCGGTATGTAAGGCATCCTAAACATTATGCTTCGCTGTAGAAACATTTCCTGAAGGTTTTGCTCTGAGATGGATGGTTCCTGCTCTATGGAATTCAGGACACTCGCTCTGAACAGTCCTCATGGTACGCAGGGCCCAGTTTGTTGTTTTTGTTGTTGTTGTTGTTGTTTTTGGGAGAGGGGATCAAAATAAGTGAATGTATACAATCGTAAAAGCCTTTCCCCTCTACTGCATTGCCAAGTTCAATGTTTCTTGGGAAACGCTGACAGGTTTTCAAGATTGACGACCTAAGAAGGCACTGGACATTGTATTATTCGTTTGAGTATAGTATAGTAATAACTACTTTTATTACTGCCAGTGAGGATGGCCAGATTACGAGAAAGAAATTGTCTTTGAATACAGTCACTTTAGCTACTGCATCTTTGTCTTAGAATATATATTTACTAGGTCATAGACCGTGTAAGTGCTCTTACGACTACAATCAAAGACTATGGTTCAACACTGAAATCATAGTACACTTGAAAAAGGTAGGATATAACGTGGCTATTTGAAGTTCTAGCTGGAAAGGACCAAGCTAGGAAGAGGCGAGAGAATATGGCGTTCAAGAACATGTAAAAAAGAAACAAACAAAAAACACGAAAATCACAAATTTGTCACTTGAGACTGGAAATAAATACCAAACGCGATAACTACGCAGCGGGTTTGGCTTAAAGAAGTTCACAGTGCCGTTCTCACCTGTTCTTAATGAGTTCAGTAACCTGGAGCAAAATAATGGACCCCGTGACCCCATTCTTGCCCCGGCACCAGCACCAAAATCGTGCCAAGGTCAGTGCCACTGACAGATGACACTGATATAACATGCCAGATGTGAGAAAAAATGAGACTAAAATAGCAACACCTGAAATAATCTAATCCAATGAACTGATAAATTCTGGTTCCCTCATTATTGCCACCGTCACTGCCATTGGCCGTGTTCTACTTTCTCGTCATCATTATCGTCGTCGTCTTCATCATCATCATCATCATCGTCAGTATTATCATTAACCTTCCAGGGCCCAAAAATGGAAAGAAGGCAAATCCCATCAAATGTCTGAGTGACATTACAACTATATTAATTTGCACTTTGCAGTGTCACTGTCGTTCCTTGACGTTATTAAATGCAGCAGTAAATTGTGTCTAAAGGGCCTCTTTCCACGGTCCGGATCCGCAGTTTTGATGCGCTTTACATAAGTTTACGGACCGAAATTGCAGGTTGCAGAAGACGTGCATAGTTTTAAACTTCCCATCCTAGTATTTTATTGTTTGCATTTCCATGGGGCATATTATGGAAAACGCGCCTTGGAGACGAAAAATACGCACAATTACTGCAAGACGCATGCGTGAAGGAAAATACATAAGTAAAAAATACGTTTCATGGAAAGCGGCCTTTCAAATACGCGGCCTTGCAAGATGTGTTCTTATTACATTTAAGACACTTCTATGCCGGTGTACTGTTTCATATGTGGCACTTTAAGCTGTATAGCGCGACCTTAGTTCTTGTCTGTTCTATCTCCATTTTCTGAAAAGCTGGAGATCTTTTAGTACGTAGAAGAGGTGTAACAAATGCACCCTTTGACACTTGTTTAAAATGCGTCGTGGCACTTACCAAGCTGTTTCTCAGCTCCAATTTATTCAAACTCCGTATCAAAATACAAAAGCTGCAAATGTTTAACGTCGAAGTTCTGCGTTGAGAAAAAAAGTGGAGTTGGAACAAACAAGAACAAAGGTCGCAAATAGGGTTAACGACATTGTCAGTGATTGTCTTCATGTTTGTGCCCCTGGCATGTGCCTCACAAGTCTCCGGTGCAAACAAAATTTAACGCCCCTGTAATAATATTTCTTGCTTCCTATGATTAAAGCAAATCCTCTGCACCAACCTCATCATTAAGGATAGCTTCAGCAGCATTCACTCGTCGTCACTATCGCTCTCATCATAATTTTCCTCATCGTCATTAATACTTTCATCATCCCTATCATGGTCATCATTATCGTCATCGTCCTCATCTAGGTCTTGTCATCATTACTGTCGTCATCCTGGTAGAAATTATTTATTAAATGTGCTTGAAAAAATGTACCATACTGACACTGTCGGTCAGGGGAAGCCGATCCCTCGTCCCTGACCTCCACATCCCACAAGAGGCTAAGATCTACAACTTAACTTTAAAACCTTTTATACACATTTACATGAAAATATCACTCATCAAGACAATGAGGAGGCGGCAGATGAAATACATTTGGCATGTTTATAGAACAGGAAGGGTGGAACAACTTTGTATGGCAGGAAAAATCGAAGGGAAAAGAAGTCGAGGACGTCAATGTGCAACATTCCTAAATTGCCTGAACACATGGGCAACCTACGACACAATGAACAACAACTCATTCCTCGAGTGAAAGAGTGGGATGGAGAAATATGACCATCAGTGCCTGCTCCAGACAAGACACTTGATGATGATAATGGTGATACACATTTACAAAATCCTTTTCAGATGTGTACACAAAACAACTTTTGAGGACTTTACTAATGTAATAAACTTAACAGTTATAACACGGAACTATTGCATTCTCTTTGTGAACTCGGGAAGCTCAGTCTGAATACCAAACTAGTGATGTATGATAGTCGAACTTTTCATGTTCGGCGATAGTCGATTATATACTTAGTCCATATTTGATCGTCGATCATAATATATCGAATATGGGATAACTATTGGTTTCTCTTAGGGAGTCCACTTCGACTATCAACAGGCCCGAGAGTCGATCGTCGAGGTGTAGGAAGTGCGTGCACTCCGTGCAGCAACTCAGTGACCTAGGCCTAAGTCAAGGTCTACTCCGAAGGATGGGGGGTGAGGGAGGGGAGGGGATGTGAGGGAGCCAATCCATGTAAAAGTTCGTCTGGAACAGTTTATTTAAACAAAGGGGGGAGGAGAGGGGTTGAAATGGCTTCAACATGTTTCTCTCTCTATAGATGCGTATTTTACAACATAAGATTGCTATGCACTCTATTTAAATTTCATTTCTAGAAATGAACTATTCCACCCCAAAAACCCCAGCCCAAGCGTTCTTCATTGCCATTTCACGCAGTTTGGTATCAATTGTTAATTGCATGCTAAGGCTTAGGCTAGATTGATAGTCGATATGTTCGGCGGTCGAGAGCTATGATCGACTACCAGCATGACCTACTGCCATGTTCGATGGACGATTGTCAAACACGATTGTCTGCACCACTATACCAAACATGAATAGAGTACCAAGCAGACCGTGAATAGTGCACAGTTGCCGTTACCGTACCTCCAAAACCTGATGTAGCCTACTTATTTTGACCTCCAGGTTGGCATGGCTCAGCCTCCTGTAAAAAAAAAAAAGCACCTGACTGTACATGTTTTGCTGAAGGATGTTGTTAATTATAAATACGTACGCATCTCAAGCGTTTTGCGCTAGGGGTGCGCACGTATACGTACTATCCCTAACCCCGTCCTTATCCTCAATCGTAAATTTTGTCGAATCCCTAACCCTGCCGCCTACCCTTTTAACCAAAAAAAAACAAGGGGAAAACAAAACGAAAATCTGAAACAATAATTAATCATAATTAATTAAGGCTGTTTGTTAAGGAGCATATCAGGAGAAGCTCTCTAGCTCTGGAGTCACAAAAGGCCTTAGAATATGCACCCCAAGTGCAAAAAATTGGGGGACGTACGTATTTGCAACAACATCCTTTGCTGAAAGGGGTTAGAACTGAAGCAAGAGGCCAAGGCGTTCAACTCATATCAACTGAAATAGATGTGCAGCAAAAAATGTAACCTTGAAGCGCCAAGTGAAACAGCTGCACCAAAGGCAACTTCACACCACAAACTGCGCCTTAACTAATTCAGTTGAGATCAACAGGAATCTTTTTTTTTCACTTTTTTTTTTATATATAGCTCTCTGACTCATAACCTCATGATGCAAATCCACCACCATCATAACTGCTAGCAGTAAATGACGTCGGATTTTCTTTTGCTTGTTCGTAGCGTTTCTGATGAAACTTGGGCCTCGGCCCATAGCGTAGTAAGTCAAGCCTATTTCGCATCGGTTTTATGATTTTGAGACTATGATTACTAATGAAGTTAAGCGGGAATTCACACACTTGTGAGGCTGAATCACACTTGTCTCGCTAGTTGATTCAACGGAATTTCATGCCTGAATCAAGGCATGACTCGGTGCCCTGCCACCCTTAAAATCAGAACATTCTCATCACACTTGACTTTGACCCAGCCAACGATCCGTCACTGTCGAATGACTGCTGTGATTCTGGCAGTAAGTTCTGCGCCTAAGCTATGTCCAAGAATTCTCTCCAAGATAGCAGGTTTGGTCACGTTTGACAGTGGAATAAGTCTCAAAATTTAAGTATTCCACTGACCTTTAACCCTTTACTTGCCAAAGCCGGAAAGTCACGATTTTCATATTCCTTGTCACTTTTAGATATGATTACTACAGTCCTTTCAAGTAGTGAATGTGAATCTAAGTAGTGAAACATTTCAATTTTCAGCAAAGGACTTTCACCTTTCTATAATTTAATAAGTTACATTTACAACTGTCAGTTCGAGACTGCATTGCTGGCATTGAACGGGTTAAGTGAAGGCCTTCAGCCGAAACAGTTAATGGCAGTTGCAAGCTGATCGATAACCGATTCCAATTATAAATAACGTAAGGCGGCTAAGACGGTGAAAAGTGACGAGATGGTTTAGAGGCAAGGTGCTCGCCTCTCATGCCGAAGGTACTGGGTTCGATCCCCGGTCCGCGCAAACATGTTGGAATTTTTTTGGGGGGAGGAGGGGGGGTGAAATCTCTGTCCATGATCCTATTGTCATGATTCGGATGTTGTTAAAACTCACGCAGAGAGTGAGTTGTTGTTGTTTTACCAGGGCCATGAGAAATTGGCTGGTGGGCTTGAACGGCCCTCGCGAAATATAGTTGGTGAGTAAATAAATGTAAAGTTAAACTGTTAGATTCACGCTTGTCGGTTTTAATGTTCGTGATTAATAAGTAATGGAGTAGGGGTGAAACAAGGTGGGGATAGTTGACATTGTTAAGTATGACTAGACAAGTTTTTGCACGTTAACTGGCTGGTCGAATAGTGCAGACGTATTACTACAATTAAAATGGTGGGAGTTTTCGGCCAATGAGATAGCTGAACTAATTGGGCCAGCGGACTAGCACTGCTGGGTAGTTAGATAGTATAAAACATCGTGTAACGTTCAGATTTATTGAATACAGACGAGCAGAAGCATCGTGTCGTGAAGTATCTCCGGTTGGCCAGTACCTGAACTGTGATTTGAAGACTAGAAGTCCTTGCTAACGGACTGACTGAGCTCTAGAAAGAAAGGTCTGAGTGGGCTGACCTTTGAAAGCCCACGCTGCGCTCTTTTGATGTTCGCGCCTACCAGTAGGCGTGACCAATGGTAATATATCTTAATTGTTCAAGCATAATAGAAGATCAGAGATAGAGAGAGAACCACAGCCTCATAGGAAGTCTAAGGAAACCCCAGCTGGCACTCGACGACGAGTGGCCTGTGTTATAGAATTATTTCCATAGTATGATTGACGTAATATGGCACATTGTTGATGAATTGAATAATGATTGTGCATATATATAAATAGTTTTTTGCAACTGCGTAATTACCTACAAGCCGAAGTGTGCTTCTGTAGGCTTGGAACGTACTGGGCTCTCCTAACATTCAAGCCCATATGATTTAGGGAGAGTTTGCCTGGCGACTGGCCAGTGGCGACTCAACTGTCACTCTAAATTGATATCTAGTTTCGTATAATATACCTATTTGCTATTGATTGCAGTACATCCAATAAGGAACCATAATTACATGAATATCATAGATTAAGTTAGTAATTAGAATTTATTGCTTTGAATATACCTCTATTGTCTTTTGTTTTGTTTATTAATATTTATGTAAAACATGGCCTGACCGGCCTGACATATATAGATCCTCTAGTTGTTTAATACTTTTCTTGTGTGGTTGTGTCCGAGTGTGAGTTAGCTGCCTCTCGTGCAGTCGAATGCTCCCCAAGACCCTAACTCTGCTCGTAACACCTATGGTAGGCAGGATCGAGCACTTAGTCTTCTCAGGTAAGGGTGAATGTCTCGGTGGGCCCTTTGTGCCCGTTGCGCACGTTAAGAAAGAAAAATACATTGCCAGTTGGAATGCGAGAAGAGCATGCTGAACAAGGCCGCTGCCCAAGCAAAATTCTACACAAAAAAAAAAATTATAATAATAATGATCCCTACCATAAGAAGAAAAATAAAACATGAAAAGTGAGGTGTAAATGCCAATGGCAGTGAACCTCCTAAAATAAAGACCTAAACACAGACGGTGAAAAGTATCAGAACCTGCACTTTTGGTATCTAAAGCATGACATTTTGCATGTGAGTACGTGGAACCATTTACGCGACACAAACACTACCAGTAAAGATATTACAGGATCATTATCTTGGTCATGGCCGTTATTTTAACTAAGACTTCATGACCTATTCCATATCAGATTGATTTGATTTTGATTTGATGACAGGAATCAGAATCCCAGCACACCGGGCACCCCCATAAGTGCCCCTCTCCCCGCTCCAAAATCGACTCGAGGCTTTTCCTATTTATGGTTCCAGTGGCCAGATCGTGCCATATTAAATTTGTCGGGTTCGTCCAGCTTCGTCGCACCTCCTTCCCTCACCCCGGCAGTACCCTGCCTCAATCATCCTGGTAACGGGGGACGTCTCAGTGACGTCTGCCGCTCGCACTCGGAGGGTGGTCACCTGCAGGAGCTCTTTCCGTATTATAATGTACTAGCAACATGGTTGTTTATTTCTCCACTTTTGCTTAAATGATAAAATAGTAATAAAAAAATATAAAAAAACTGCAAAATGACCACAAAAAGCAACAACAACTCTTTCTACTCATACAGAAAGTAGTTGTAATTCTAGGCTATGGGTTTGTAACAAACGACTTTCTCTTGGGTATTGACTTGGTACTGAGAGGCCATATTCACAGCCGTGCGAAAATAATGCCCCCCCCCAAAAAAGGGGGGGGGGAGGGGAGGGGGCGAAGAACAGAAGCTCTGTGACACAAATCGTCTCCTTAGATAGAATGACAAGGTTTTTTGGCTGAACTGAGTTACACACTACACACTACTTCTACGGGCCTTCTGTATTGTGTGTCAAAGTATCAAGCAGATTCGGTGTGTAATTTGTATGTATGACTAAAAAGAAAAAAAAGTCATATCTCTAAAAGCTGTGATCACATGCAACTTCAATCCTAAATTTCTCAAAAGTTGGCGGAAGGGAGTTTGAACCTTGTCATTCTAATGGGATGAAAATGCTGTCTATGCCATTTTTAATCAGATAGGTTAAGTCTCGTGGATATTAAGAGAATCTAATTAGAGCATTTTTAATCAGATAATTTAACTCTCATAGATCTGATGAGATAATGAAAAGTACCGGTAGTGGTAAAGATTGTTGATTCTCTTCGACCGTGTGGCGTAGAGGGCTGGATACTGGCAAGTCCTTTTATTTGCAACTGCCAAACTGCTGACAAGAGGAGGAGGGGGGGGGGGTCTTTCTTTCTTTTATCATTCTTTGATTCACTCTTCATGTCTTTCTTTTTTTTTTTCAATTATAACACAAAGGGCTTTAATAATATCACACCAAGGTTTCTAACTTCACTCAAAATGAGTTCAAGCACTTCATCCTATCAGCAGCACAGTATAACATGTTATATCCAAGGCGGTTTTTCTAGGGCTCTGCTGTTGATGTGCACATTTACCTTAATCTGTGTCAACACATACGGCTCCTTTCAGGTCTCCTTTTAATAAGGTATTGTTTGACTCTGATAGCGCAAACGCGTGACTGTTCATTCATTGCACCCGTCACTGCTACCAAGAATGATAGATAAAATTAATTATGTCCCTGAACGTAAGTTATCTCCACCTACACGAACGTCGATGAAAAGCACTTGTGACAGGCAATTACTCACACGAGCGTTATCGACGTATAGAACTGAGTATAACATTAATAATAATAATAATAATGTACAGCATTTATATAGCGCATATCCATTTAAAATGCTCTATGCGCTTTACAGAAACAACATGTCAACCACAGAGCAGAATGGAGCTGCCTGCGAAGCGCTCAACACACTGCACTGCTTCTTTCTCTCTCCCTGTCTCGCTCACTCTCTCTCTCTATCTCAGAGCAAATTGTAACGCAGCCTGTTAGGCGCAGTTCACAACTCACAACAGTTCACACTCACAGCAGTTCACAACTCACATCAGTTCACAACACACAACTCAAATAATATTTGAATATTTATTAATAACAATATATATTTAATAATGAATAATAAAATTTTTTTGCTGCTGGTGGGGAGGGGGGGGGATGATATGGATAAATTTTAATCTATTAATTTCAATTTTCAATTTTGCCCGGGCAGCGGCCTTTCGGCCTGCTCTTTACGATTTCCAACTGCCAAGGTATCTTTAACGTGCACAACGTGCACACGGGCCCTCCGAATTTTTTCGTCCTTATCCGAGAAGACTAGGTACTCGATCCTACCCCCAAATAGGACCAGGGACTTGAAAATATGAGAAAAATCCAATTTCCAACATGCCTGCACTGCCCGGGTTTAGAACCCGGGACCCTTGGCATGAGAGGCGAGCACCTTGCCTCTTATTGATCAAATAGGCTCTTGTCACCTATAAAGTACATCTGCTACCTTCGCTTGTACAATAATCTGGACAACAATCCCACAGAAGAACTATTGTTAATAATAGACCTCAGGGAAATAAATTAACTAAGCTTTTTTCACGATTACTTCGCTCCTGGGAAGAAAAAAAATTGTGTATTCAGACTTGGTATCGCATTTTAAACCATTTGGTCTTAAGACATAGTGTGCCAAACACCGAATTATCGGTTCTTCCGCTGGTCACGTTTGTGCCAATCACCGATGTATCAGTGCACAAGCATGCTAAGCTATTTTGTTTCTGGAAGAAAGAAAGTCGATTTTGTATTAATTGATGTTGCTGTAGTTAGTCTTCATTCATCTCACACATTATTTCTCTCCTGTATCGGCAAACGTGGAAAAATTCACGGCTCACAAAGAGTTAACTAAAAAATAGCTCCTTGTTTAAACTGCAAAAATTTGCAAGGGGATTGCTACATATCCTTATATTAAAATCGGTAACGAGTGACTTGCATGAACCCTCGTATTCATACGTTTGTAATCTTGAAACATTGTGATCTTTTCCAATATACCGCGACTTTGTTTCTTGTTTGTTCTAACTCCATTTTTGCACAACTGCGAAATTCAGCGTTAAACGTTTGCGGCTTTAGTTGTTATTATAATGAGTTAGAATAAATCGGAACTGTGAAACAGCATGATAACTGGTCTTGTCCACAGCATGCGCTCCGCTCCGCTATTTTTACGGAAAATGACATATGAAAAGGTCAAAACTCTTTTGGATACTTTGACACGCAATGGAGAAGGCCTTTAGAAGTAGATGTAGTGCGTATAGCGTAGTGTGTAGTATGTAACTCAGCTCAGCCAAAAAGTGGAGATAGAATCGTATCATTCCAAGAGGACGATCTCATTTCAAAACAAACAAAAAATGACTTAAGCAATTGTGATATGCCCGTGACGACAAGTACAAAGACACTGTATTACATTCTGGAATCATTAAGTGATGACACCATCTGGCAAACCACTTTATTCTTGCCACGATCAAAATTAAATAACGCAACGAACAAAAACGGAAATGCCATCGTTATCACATTGGTCTTGGACTCCATAATTATACAAATAAACTGTCTATTGCCGTGTAACAAATGGCAGGAGACACGTTGATTAAGGTGCTAGCCCTCTCGTGCTGAAGATACCGGGTTGGATTCCCGGTCAGTGCAGGCATGTTGGACATTTGGAGAAATTTCTTGTCCCTGATCCTATACTAGGTAGGATGGAGCACCTAGTCTTCCCGGGTAAGGACGAAAAACTCTGAGGACCCGTGTGCACGTTAAAGCTACCTTGGCATTCGGAATTTGAGAAGGGCAGGCCTACCAAGGCCGCTGCGGGCAAATGTTTTTTCAAAAGATCCCTACTACCCCTGCCCTCCCCCCCCCCCCAAAAAAACAGACCGGCGCTGCACTGTGGCGACCACATGGTCTGCTCCAGTTTTAACTGGGCTGTAATGACACTGAGGCAAATTTCCCTTTGATGCCAACAAAATACAAAATATTACAAGTACAATCAGACTGCACTACACTCTGGTATCAACAAGTGATCCCACCATCTGGCAAACCATTCTATTCCAGTCACGATCTGAAAATAATTTTTTTTTAACTGAAATGCTATCGTTACTACATTGGTCCTGGACTCCGTAATTATGCAAACAAACTATCTATTGCCGCCTAACGAATGGCACTGAACGACGAAACACAGCTGGAAAGGGGGGCGGGGGGAGGGGTTGGTTGTACAGCCGTTACATCTGGAGTCTGGAACGTAGAGTGTCAAGGTATCTGGGGTCAGCGTGATGGCTCATGATAGTATTATTTGACACCCACTTGGCAAAAACTTTCTCGATTTCGTGATTTCGCGACCTTAGAGCTTGTTTGTTCCAAGTCCACTTTTTGCGCAACCGAGAAATTCGAAGTGAGACGTTTGCGGTTTTAGTATTATAATAAGGAGTTAAAATAAATTGGAACTGCGAAACAAGCTTGATGAGTGCCCACAATGAATTTTAAACACTTGTCAAAGGGTGCATTTGTTGTACCTCTTCTATATACTAAAAGATCTCCAGTTTTTCAGAAAATGGAGATAGAACAAACAAGAACTAATGTCGCATATTGGGAAACCCTTTAAAAAGAAAAAATAAATAAATGAGAAGTACATTATGCCGTTTTGAACCTGTTGTGAACAAAACATTCCTCTTCTTCTGTTTTGCTTTCTCTTCAGATTTTGCTGTCGTTTAGCAGCTGTTTGGTTGTTCCTGGTTTGCGACCTTTTAAGATCTCTGTAAAATACATTTTTGCCAGTTCTGTTCTGCAAAACAGGAATGGGAACGAGTTCATGGCCAATGTTACGCTGTGTTAAAGATACCAAGGCTATGGTCATGGAATGTACCAATGCGGGCGCTTAAAAGTAGATAACGTGCAAAATGACATAGGAATCTGTTAATGACCAGCATGAGGCTATCAAAGAAACCAGTGCAAACACACACACACACACACACACACACACACAAATATATATTTACACATACAAACACACATAGTAACCTGTTCCTGACCAGTATTACGCTTTCCAAGAAGTCATGACAAATATGTAACTTTATGGAGTTAAACGAAGACAGTATCCATAAATATATTATAATACAAACAGGTATCGGAACCTATTGATGATTGTTATGCTGTCCTAAAAGTCAAGTAACATTATTATACGACTGTATCAGAGGCAACATACAAACAGACATAGGAACCTGTTAGTGACCAGTCTTATGCAAACAACATACAAACAGACATAAGAACTATTACATGACCAATGTTAATCTGTCCTGAAAGTCGAGACTAACATAGGACTGTTTATGCTTAAACGGAGATAATATGCAGGCAGGCATTATCGGATCTGGTCACGTTGTATAACCAATGTCAAGCTATCCTGAAAATCGAGACTAATCTGCGATTGTACGCGATTAAAGGCAGGCAACGTGCAGCTTTAGCCTTGACAGTTTGTAAAAGACATTATTTCCACTTGTATTTGGCCTAGCCCACGGCGAGTGTTTACGACGCCGTAAAGTATCCACTTTGACGGTGGACTCTTGTTCACCCCTGGGTGGTGATTCCCTGGCGCCTTCACGTGGCCAGCATTGCATTTGGGGAACCAGTTAGAACCAGTCGAAACGAGAGTTGGACGGCTGTTGTTGGTTTTCGGTCAGAAAACAATGGTGACCTCGGGGTCAATGTGGCACACTCTGGGGCAGTCAGCTGTAAAGTGAAGACTAATAGGCCTGAACTTTGGATTCCGACCTACCAGGGCATTTGAGGAATAAATCTAAAAGGCCTTGAGGAGTTGGAAACAGTGTTGTGGAGTCAAAATGGTTAACGACCTCAAATTATCAAAAACAGTAACGTCTTCAATAAAGATTGTTCTTTTGTCTGATCTCAATAAGGTCCAAGGTCTGCGCGGACTTCATCCAACTGAATGAGAAAAGAACAATGGAACAGAAATCAAGAACATCTGCTAATGGAAAACTATACGAAATATTATTATAAAAAGCACAGAAAATCTGTGGGGTCCCAGCAAGGCTTGAAACAAAATCAAAATAAGGGGAAAATGAAAAAGTTGTACGTAGCAAAGCCTCGCTTGAGAAAGAATACAGAAATGATACAATACCTCTTAAAACGTAAAGGAAAGGGGAAGACAAATCAAGATTTCGATCGACTGATCTTCATCAGGAAAAGAAAATGTAACCGGATAGAAAACTGAATCATCAAAAAAGGGAACAAATAAAATTAATAAATTGTGAATGCTAAACGAGTGCTTGGCTGGGAGACGCGACTTGGATTTTGGGAGCGCAGTATCTCAGTGTATGGTGGTTCCATAGATTATTATGTGGTTTTTATGATGCAACGCAAAACTAAGCAAAAAAAAAAACAAACTCTTCGGCAAAGGCGCATGAGGTTCCACAGTTCAAATGAAATATGTAACATGTATGTAAACATGTCTCCAGGGGTGTGGCCCTGCCCGGCCTCAAAATACAAATAAATTTTCAGTATTTTGTCATCACTGTAGGCATAACAGCCAACTAAAACATACACATGAAAGATGTATACTTAAAATTAGAAAAGAAAAAAAAAACGCATTCGGTCATTCACTCACTCCGCTCTTTGCTACCGAGGACAGTTTATACCGTTATTTATAATACATGTAGTCTTCAATAAAATGCCACTCAAAAATTGGAAATTCCCACCAACATTCATCATTCTTCAGTTCCCCCAACTCCAACCCCAACCCTCCTCTTTTCCCCACCTTTATCTGCTGTAAATTTACTACACGTATATATCAAAATGTCAATAACATAGACATTCATATTCACACAAAGAAAGGTGTCCATTCTCACTCTAGAAATTCAGGTTTATTTCTTGGCTCCCATAAGCCCTCTAAATAGCCAGTGTTTCCCCCCCCCCCTCCCTTTTTTTTTTTAGCATTCTACCCACGAAAACAGAATGTATACTATAACGACTTATTAATTCATCAAGTGGATTGCAGATCAAACAGAAAAGATCTTCCAAATTGTATGACTTCTGTAACGCGACGTTCAATACACTTTGATATTCCTTTTTATCTCCTGACATCACAGAAGTTTTTTTACATTTACCCTCAAAAATGGTTGGGCATATTCGTACAGGAATAAATTTAGTACAAGATTAGTGTATGGTCCAGAATAAATAAGAACAAAAAGTAGTACAGGAAAAAGTATTTCACTTTGAGAATTTCGTGTATTATGGGGAAAATTTGGTTCCATTTGCATGTTTACTTTTATTGCTTGGCATGTGCGTTTGGGCGTTTTAGGTAACTTTTCGGTTTGATGATAATTTCATTTATTGATTTTTTTTTTTTTTTTTAAGTTTTTCAATTAACAGCCGTAAAACGTCATTGTCAAAGTACTTGCGCCTTGACAACATAATACAACACGTCAACGTTAACGCGAATGTGTTGTTAAATGTTAACCACGTGACCAACAGATGTGTTAAGTACAATGTCAAGCTGTTCTTTTGCGTGCTTCAAGATACCGTTCAATTCCATATAGATAAGTGGTTTTGACTAACCAGTTATTGTCTATCTTTGTATGACACCATAATGGGCATGGGATAAATGCCTAAAGAGGTCTAGATAAAGGCGTCAAGAGGTCAATCGGACGATATAAAAGACGGACTTTACAGACGAGATCGGTCTCTCTGATTGAACATTCGATCAACGACCACAAGATTTCACACATCTGTGTGACTTCATGTAAGTACATCTGATGGTTTTTGCGAGTGCATGTATCTGTCTCAATTTCATATAGTTGATATTGATTTCTAAGAACCAATAATACTGGGAGTTCGTGCGCAATTCACCGTATTAGTTGTGACGAAAAAGTCTAAAGCACTTGAAAATACTACCATTGGTATAGATTCTGAATAGGTCGTTGGTGGACGCTTCTGCTAAGGTCGTCTTCTGTCCTATCATTCTGTTATATTCTGTCTACAATCTTGCCCTTTCCTAGCACAATAAGACTGTTATCATGCGCCAGCATATTTTCTCCAAATTCAAATATCAAGCTCAAATTCAAACCGCATTCTGAATTCGAAAATCTTTTTTTTTTTTTTTTTTTAGTTGATGAAATTGACCATCCAGATGTTAAGAGCGCTAAAAAATATTTGAAAAAAGATAAATTTACCAAAATATTTTCAAAACGGTTATTGTTGCCTAGACATTATTCCAGTGCTTAAATGTTGGACACGCCACATGGTCAAATTTTCATACACCGAAGACAGACAACAGTGGCCGTATGCATAATCAGTGCGTAAACTAAAGTAAATACGTTGACTGGTGTTAAGGCAAGAAATGAATACAATTTCTCGTGTTAACACCAGTCAACGTATTTACTTTAGTTCACGCATTGATTATGCATACGGCCACAGGTCTCCTATTGCAATTATTCAGCGTAGGCTGCTCTTGTAAGTACGTACGCACCGCGACCGTTTTGCGCTAAGGGGGCGTGTAAGTATACGTCCATATCAGTAATTCCGTCCTTGTTGTCCTGCCCTAAATCTTATCGAATCCCTAACCCTGTCCTCTACCTTTTCAACCAAAAAAAAAAACACAGGAAAAAAAAAACAAAAAGAAAATCTGAAAGGGTGATTAATTAAGGCAGTTATTAGGAGTTTTTCGGGAGGAGCTCTCTAGCTCTGGAGTCACAAAAGATTTTAAGATACGCACCTCTAGCGGAAAAAAAATTTGAGGAGCGTACGGGCTTGGATCAACATTCTTCAGCGTAAGGCAGCAAAGCTACCGATGCGGAAAGAACAATTCGATTCACCTGTTACCGAAAGCGTAATCATTACCCTAAAGAGGTATTCGAGAAAGCAATATTGGTAGACAGACAACTGGCTTCACTCTAAATTTTGTTATCTTTGACAAAGTTACAGAACTAATCGGTGACAAACTTGATGAGATCACAGTTATGTAGGATTTAGGACAAAACTGAAATGTGTGTGCGTGTTTGTGTGGAGGGGGAGGGGGGAGTAGTAATCTCGGAAGGGCCGTGAAGAAACCCATTATCCGCCAACATTATAGGCGGATACTACCCGGATTTATCCGCCAACAATATCGGCCCGGGTTTATCCGCCAGTATTGGTGTTGACTAAATACAAAAAAACAGCAACTGGATCTATTCCTTATTATTGTTGTTGAATTTTTTAAAAATTAAACAAATTGATTCCCAATATAAAATAAAACTTTTATGCAAACAACAATAAACAAAAACAAAAAAAGACCCAGCTGAGAATGGAACCGATTGGTCACCCGATTGACAGGCGAAGGTGCTAACCACTACGCTGTTGCGGACCCTGTATAATTGTGAAGGATTTTTTCCAAAATAAACATCACGAAATCAATTATCGGCGGATAAACACTGATTTTTCTTTTTAATGAGAGAATAGCCTGCAGGTCCTTACAAGGGCAGAAAGGCCCTTTGGACCTTGTTGAATATTGCCCTATTGTTGCTAGTTGCGAAAGGGCCCTATAACAGTTCAAGCTTTACTGGTCACTGGTCAGTGATCCCATAACCCGCCGGGTCGTAGGGCCGCTGCAGTGATGAACGTTGCACCAGCTGTCTCCATTTTTGTGGCGGTTGTGGGCGAGTGTCTGGGTTGCAGGAAAGCTCATCTTGGTCCATTCCGCAATGTTATCTGCCCATTTCTTCCTCGGTCTTCCTCGTCTTCTCTTCCCCTGCACTGTTCCTTGTAGTATGGTCTTAGAGAGCCCGTCTGAGCTTGTCACATGCCCATACCATCTGAGCTTCCTTTTCTTGACTGTGGTCAGCAGGTCTTCATAGCGCCTTATTTGTCGGGTGATAGTTTGTCGGGCTTCTTCGTTGGTGATGTGGTCCGTGTATGAGATGCCAAGAAGTCTTCTGAGGCATCTCATTTCCACTGCCTGGATTTTCCTTTGTAGCTCTGCATTCAGTGTCCAGGATTCGCATGCATACAGGAAGATGGAGATGACCAGTGCATGCAGGAGGTTGACCTTGGACCTGAGAGAGATGTTTCGGTCTCTCCAGATGGGCTTGAGCTTCGCCAATGCTGCTGTTGTTTGTGCAGCTCTTGCGAGGATTTCGGTCTTTGACCCTTCTTCACTAATAATGGTTCCGAGGTACTTGAAGTGGTCAACAGTCTCAAGTTCTTTTCCACTGACTGTGATTTTTGTAGTGATTGGCTGGGCACTGTTTGTCATGAGCTTTGTCTTCTCGGCACTGATCTCCATGCCGTATCTGGAGGATGTTTTATCCAGGTTCAAGCTTCAGGGTCCCAAAAATGTAGGTCTGCCACTGTGCACACCAAACTGCGGGATTTCCCCACAGAGCCGCCAGAGCCACCCTGGTGCGAGTCCGGGCGCTAAGCCGGACAACCGCGCATGATCCCACATCCCACTTCCGTTTATGGTCTACGCGGCATGCCAGCTCCCCACCCAGGGGCTGCCTGCCCCTACAGGGGCTGACAGCATTAAAGATTAACATCACAGTGTGTAAGACATCATCAAAATCAAGTTCTTCCATCAAGAACGAATTTTAACATGGACTCCTCTGTGACCTCAACATCAGAGGTTGCCAAATTTGTTGTACGCCAGCGTAGACACCGGGTGACCTTCAAAAGCCAAGTCTAAGGTCGGTCATGGCGAAACTGAGTTTCGTCGTCCGCATCCAACCGTCATGATGCCCGTTCAGTAACTAAAATTCCAGTCCGTGTCCGTCACAGTTGCCCCGACCCGCCACTTTCAAGTTTCTTGAGCAGAATGTCCGCGCCCCAGCTTTAAACTTTTATTGTTGCACACTGACGAAGAGAGAGAGAAAGAGACAGAGAGAAGCAACGAGAGAAGATCCGACCAGTTCAAAATGAAGAATAATTGTAAGTTAACATTTGCTGCAGTGTCACATACCTACGATATGTATCAAACATTTGTGATAAATAATCTTCTTCTTTTTCTTCTTTCGTTCACCAAATCTAAATCTGCAGATTTGTTCTTTTAAGAAAATCTACGGTTTTCTGCAGTTCTGGCAGAGCACCAGAGAGTTTGACATTCAAGTCGGTGGGTTTGGGCCAATATGTTTCCCGTTGTGCTGAGAAGAGTGTGCAGTTCTGCAATTATATATGCTCTGTGTTTTGAGGAGACTGGCTGCACTCACATTTAGCTGATTTATTGTTTATATTGTAAAAAATAACTTACTTTTCTCACGCTGAGTTCTTGTGGCAACTGCAACCGAGTTACAAATGTCTGTGCATTGCTGATGTAGTACATTACACCAGTGATACATTAGGGTGCCTAGAGGGTTGAGCTGTGTTTTCATGAGTGCGAAAACGGAAGCAGTTACGGAAACGTCAAAAATCCGCCAGATGGTGAAAAAGAAAAAATATTTCCTTGTGTGCGGAAACGGCACATGAAAATATTCTTTCTATTTTTACTCTCGATGGATTTTTGACGTTTCCGTTGCCGTACACACGAAAACTCAGCTTTAGGGTAGCCACACAAAGGCCACCGAATTCGGTCACCGAGCCACTAGGCGCTTTAGGTGAGAAGAATTGCACTATATAATTTCAACAACTGCACATAGAGCCCACCTAGATTCGGTCCGTTTATGTAGTGCAATTCTTCTCACATGTACTTTTTTCTATGTAGGTCACTGGGTCTGATGTGTTTCAAGTTCGGTTCATCGTAAGCGAATATTGTGTGCCATACAATTGCCAGCTATCAATAAAACACATTTTGATTGAATGTGTACACTTCATGCATATCCGAAGAAGGCACTATGCTTGTGGCTCCATGAAAGAATTATTAAAATTTTCTAACGTAGATCCACAGCGCTCCTCTGAATACGAAACATATTATAAATAAAATACCCAAATAGACCGTGATAGGTGGATAAGGACGAAAAATTCTGAGGGCCCGTGTGCATGTTGGGCACATTAAAGATATTTTGGCAGTTGGAAATCGAGAAGAGCAGGCTGAACAAAGCCGCTGCCCGGGCAATTTTTTTTTTTTTAAATCCCTACCACAAAAACACACAAAACCTTTAACAAGAAAAAAAAAGTGAGGTGTACATGCCAAGAGCCAGCGAACCTCCGAAAATAAAGACCTAAAAAAAAAACAACTTGATAGGCGCAAAGTGGCCATTATTGTGCCGACGCACGGCAAAAACCAAATTTAAACTCAAACGCAAGCAAAAGTGTGATCAAGACAACGCCAGTGGTCACGTTACAGTTGGCGACAGTGGTATAAAAATGTGAGAAACTGTTCAAGAAACGAATCAATGTTCACGGCGCATTATTTTGGGTGCTGTCCGCAGACGCGGCACAAACTAGCCGGTTTTGATAAGCCAGATAGCTGGATACTGACGTCATGACATGGAGGTTCAGTGAGAAAACAAAAATCCTTTGGTTGGTGGGCGAGGTCTCATTGGATCTCTAAGTCGTCACATCACCATCCTCTGGTCGGGTGATCCATAATTATCGTCCAATAGGGGGGTATTATACTATAGTCCGTTCACCGGGGCGTGATCACGGTTTAGTTGGATTTTCTCAGCTATTACGAAATACAGCGTCCTGAATTTTTGCATGCAGTGTTATATTTGTCATGACCCTACAAATCTTGAATTTGAAGTCTCTGCACAGCACCGTTCTTTCAAAGCGGCTAATTCATTTGATCTTTTCTTTGTTTTCAATTGAATAGGCCCCAAACTTATAGATGTTTACAGTGTACGTGTGTTCCAACATGATCTGTCACTTCTCGTTTCTCTGTAGTTGATCTAAATTCCTAAATATAGTAACAATCTGTGGTGAATTACACACGTAGCATCACGTTAGGGATTTGAGGTTTACACGTAAATGCATTTATTATTCCTTTCCTGTAAGATAAAGCTACTACGGATTCATTACTTATCAATTGAAAACAGCCTTCTAGTTATGCTAAACGGTAACATCCTGTGAAAGATAAAGTTTGTAAAGTAGCCAGGCTTTCCAATCTGTATTAAGTTGTGAGAAATATACATATTTTTATCGAGATATGACCACCTTTTCCCATCTGAGTCCCTGTCATTGCAAGAGCATGGCCTTGTGGGTGCAATGATCAGGTTGCCGACTTAGGACAACCCACAGACTAATAAATTAAACAGACTGGATGATCCCATTGTGTGACGTCACAAAACAGCGAAAGGTCATGAACCATTCGCCACATTAGATTTACGGTTGCGACCGACGCTTCAGCACAGTTACAATGCAGCGGTCGTTAAAAGTCCAGACGGTCATAATTTATAACAATAAAAAAAAAGGCAGCTGTAGACAATAAAATGAAAGGATAGGCAAGACAATGCATTATCAATACATGTACAACCAATCTTGACAAATAAAAAGAAATTTCTAATGCAGATAGAACTAAAATCGGAATTTCCCGAGCGGCGGCCACGTTGGTTATGCGGCCGCATCTCATTAACTTCCGTAAAAAACGACACAGCCCGAAGCTTGTGTTTCCAGTCTGGTTATTTATTAGTCTGTAGGACAACCTTAGGCCCAACAGAAAAGTTAGCCACGTTCACTAGTGTATATCTATGGTTAGCCCTAAAATGGTGCTGTTGTTGTTGTTTTTTTTTGTTTTTTTTTAATTTCAAAACAGGCAAGCACTTTTCGATGTTTTTTAATGTTTTATCATCTCAGTCGCTTTCTGAGTCGGATGTCTCCATTGGATTGATGACGATATTCGGTTGAATAAAATGAAGGCCCTCGTTTTGCCAGTATTCTTCCTCCAAACGCGATCCATGGTCCTCTCGCTTGGAGAAAAATTCTGCAGCGACTGTTTTCAATGCTGCATGAGTTAGATTTTGGATGTCTGACAGTTTGAATGTCTTGTTCTCCAATGTTCCACATCGTATTGATTTTGATGTTAAAATCCACGATGAAAGGAATTCTGAAATTGAAAGATCTCTGACAACGCCTCTGACTCGGTGTTGGCCTACCAGTGAACAATCACGAGAGTTTGTTTTTAAACTCACTTTAATCACGTGCTGCACCACATTTTTAGTGGGACTCAAAACCATGTGTTAAATTATTACAGTAAACCACCTAAATGTTTACCCTTGTCGGTTCTCTCTTTATTTATATACGGCAAATAAACAAACTCGAAAACTACTTGAATAATTCGGGGGCAAAAAATCTGGGTTAGGGTCATCACAAATCTAAGACTTCACGCCAAATTACATTTAAATACAACGCTACGAGCAGTTTTCTGTGATAATGCCTCGGTGAACAGACTATAAGCCCGGATCGTCGCAGCCAGTTGCTGCCAGCAAAATGTACACCCAAGAAATAATGACAGAAGCTGACCGTCTGACCGGGCTTGTTATAATAGAGTCTTCCCGGATTTACTAAGAAAATAATAATATAGGAAGTTATGGTGCGCACTTCTTGTCTGCCAGCAACTGACTGTGTCGTTCCGGGCTTGGTATGAACCCCCCCCCCCTTTTTTTCCCCACCCCCCCCCCCCACCCACCCGTTATCAACCACCTGTCACGAGATTCCGTTCACGGAGATTCCGAGCTAGTCAACTCGGTTAACTCGAAACTGACTCATCAGTATTATACAGGGTGGGCCAAAAGTAGGGTTAACAGTTTTAGATAATTATGTAACCCTACTTTTGGCCCACCCTATATAAGATATATAGACTGCAACTATGCTGCAGTGGAGGCTTGGTGATGCCCCACCATGCCCGGGGCCAACTCCTTGATTGCATGCCCCAAGACTCAAGTGTGGGGCCTAGACATTCTTAGATCTGATGCCCGCGGCCCCGTCTGCCCCCCCCCCCCAATCTGCACGCCTCTGCAACACGGCACCTTATTTCAGGCTGGTTTGCAAGTATTGACCCGGCAGCTTTTCACAGTTTCTGAGCAACGTAGTCAACCAGGCATGAAAGACGTGCAGCTAGCACTAGCAGATTGGAATTATTTACTGTGGGGAAAGGAAGGGGTATACCGGAATCTGGGTTCGAGAGGGGTTGGGGTACTTGGTTTACGGTGGAGCTGGCAAAAGGAGAGGGGGTGGGGTAAAAATTGTCCTGAAAAGATTATCTTTTCTGGGGATCCACACGGTCCTGCTCTCTCTCTCTCTCTCTCTCTCTCTCTCTCTCTCTCTTCCTCTTTCCCTCTCTCTCTCTCTCTCTCTCTCTTCCTCTTTCCCTCTCTCTCTGTCTCTCTCTCTCGTCCTCTTTCCCTGTCTCTCTCTGCCTCTCTCTCTCTGCGTCCTCTTTCCCTCTCTCTCTCTCTGTCTCTTTCTCTCTTCCTCTTTTCCTCTCTCTCTCTTTTTCTCTTCCCCACCCTCTCTCTCTCTCTCTCTCTCTTTCTCTCTCTCTCTCTCTCTTCTTTCATGTGAAGGTGAATAGTCGGGAGGAGGGGGTGGGCAAAGGGAAAACCCAATTTAATCTGCTACTGGCATTTGAAACTCACGTTATCTTGTTGCACGGTCTATAAATGAGTTCTCTTTACTCAAGAGCCCTCATGAAAATCAAAAACGTTTCAGACTATCAGGATAAGCGTGCGTTTCCACTGAAATCGGCCCAGTCAGGCCCGGCTCCGGTTTTCTTCGTCTCGCTTAGAGCTTATATCGCATGTCTAAACTCTTATTAGATCTGTACCAAAGAGGTATACTCTTTGTCTGTAGGAAACAACTTTTGAGCATTTTACCAGTGTAATAAAATCCAGTGCTAATTGTGACACTTAAACTGATGAAGCTTTGAATACCAAAACATACGTATGAGGTACGTCCAAATAGATAGTGAAAAACGCAAAAGTGGCCGTTATCGTGCCGACGAGAGGTAAAACTCAAACTCATACTCAGCCAGCCAACCTACGGGGATCCGACGCTTGGGATTGGCGTCAAAGTCTGCCACATAGGAATGACATCATTCCTACGTAGATCCTCTGGTTACGACGCCGCCCTGACGTCCCTTCGATGAAGGGAATCGGCCCCTACGACAATCCTACCATTCCTACCGAAATCCTATATACCGAAAAGAAGCTCTTTCTGGTCATTAAACCCATCTACACGTGTTGTTCAAACAAGTCAGTGACTGCCATGTATTCGCTCCCGAAAATCGTCCTCCATTTGTGTTACCTCCCCCCCCCCCCATACCTACCCACCCCCCACACCCCCCCCCCATACCTACCCACCCCCCACACCCCCACACCCCCCCCCCACCAATCATTTTAGCCCCCATGTTGCCCTTTTCTTCGCCCCCCCCCCCCCGCAGCGGAAATCAACCTCACCTCCAGTGAATGATTTACCATTAGGCTAGGCAGGCCGTGGCCTAGGGCCTCAAAATCTACAGGGAGGCTCGCCACCTCGAGCCAATCTGCATAATACTTTGTGTAGCATTTTCTTACATATTATGATGTTACAGTGCACTGTAGTTTCTGACAAAAATGTTTTGTAATTTTCCTAGCTTATGTCCTGTCGAGAAAGAATTGCGAAGTGCGGAATTTTAAACACCTGTCATCATCACCATCATCATCATCATCACTGGTCTTAAGCCTATTACTGTCAGGAAGGAGTTCCCGTGTCCTGTCAAGGGTATTCCAATTCAAGTCTTCATCTTACAGATTTAGAATTCGAGATTGTTTTTTGATTTAGAAAACAGTACATACAAAGTATTCATTTCCGAAAGTTGATTTAATTGGCTGTGGTAGTCAAGGGCTGAACAAAACTGTCGATTTTGATTGTCTTATGACAGTCATAAGTAGGGTTAACTCAAATTTACAACACTTAGAGCTTTTAGGCGTGAAGGTAGAGGGTTAACGGGGGAGGGGGGAAAGGGCTCACAGCTAGAATAACCTTATCTAAATCCGGCCCTGCTGGCCTCCCAAGGGCGAAATCGTCCACGTTGAGAACCACTGGGATACACAAACACAGGGCCACGGCCTTGAGATCTGTATTATGGTCCGAGGAATGCCTTCAACATGAGGGCATTGACCCCATCAGCTGACTATGAGCTGAAACCCCCGGGTCACTCCGCACTGGTACGCAAATATACAGAGGTTACCAACCAAGTGACCTATTTGTTTGTACAGTACCCATCACAATAATTAAGTTCTGATGTTGTGATAACTTTTTTTGATGTTTGGATAACTGAAACCGCCAGAGGCCATCAGTATGGATATATCTCACCCATCTTCATGTATAAATTCGTTGGTTACAAGACACAACACGTATTTTTTATCTTTGTAAGAAAGTAATGTATACGGTACAGGAGGGTCATTTTGTAACGTAAGTGGAGAGGGTCATAACCTGCAGCTGACATGTTAATGTCCGATCTGTGCAGGTTCATAAGCGGGTGGTTTGGTGGACGCTTGTGAGATCTACAAGTTGATTTAGAGAACATTTTTACAAAACTCTTTCAGATCTCTACAAAACAACTTTCAAGAATTTTACCAGTGTCGTGAAATTCATACCGAACTATTTAATTCTATTTGTGAAACTTAAATTAATGAAGCTCTAAATATCAAACATAAGTAAAGTACCAAAAATAGATCGTGATAGGTGCAAAGTGGCCGTTATCGTGCCGACGAACCTTAAAACCCAAAGTCAAACTCGAACTTTGATAGGGTCTCCTTTTGTCCTGTGGTTCTGTTATATTCTCTCCTCTTGTCCTATGGTTCTGTTACATTCTCTCCTCTTGTCCTATGGTTCTGTTATATTCTCTCCTCTTGTCCTATGGTTCTGTTATATTCTCTCCTCTTGTCCTATGGTTCTGTTATATTCTCTCCTCTTGTCCTCTGGTTCTGTTATATTCTCTCCTCTTGTCCTATCGTTCTGTTATATTCTCTCCTCTTGTCCTATGGTTCTGTTATATTCTCTCCTCTTGTCCTATGGTTCTGTTATATTCTCTCCTCTTGTCCTATGGTTCTGTTATATTCTCTCCTCTTGTCCTATGGTTCTGTTATATTCTCTCCTCTTGTCCTATGGTTCTGTTATATTCTCTCCTCTTGTCCTGTGGTTCTGTTATATTCTCTCCTCTTGTCCTGTGGTTCTGTTATATTCTCTCCTCTTGTCCTATGGTTCTGTTATATTCTCTCCTCTTGTCCTATGGTTCTGTTATATTCTCTCCTCTTGTCCTATCGTTCTGTTATATTCTCTCCTCTTGTCCTGTGGTTCTGTTATATTCTGTCCTCTTGTCCTATCGTTCAGTTATATTCTCTCCTCTTGTCCTGTGGTTCTGTTATAGTCTCTCCTCTTGTCCTATGGTTCTGTTATATTCTCACCTCTTGTCCTATCATTCTTTTATATTCTCACCTCTTGTCCTATCGTTGTGTTATAATTATTCTCTCCTCTTGTCCTATCGTTCTGTTACATTCTCTCCTCTTGTCCTATCGTTCTGTTATATTCTTTCCTCTTGTCCTATCGTTCTGTTATATTCTGTCTTTTCGTCTTGCTCTTTGCCTAACACAATGTGACCGTTATCGTGTCCACGAGCTTCCTCCAAACTAAAAACCGAACTCAAACTCAAACTCAAACGCAGGTTCATAAAATTATAAGACAGCGACTCTTTGGGACCCCGGAACAAAATTACCGACTCTAAGATTTTCGAAAATTTTACTGTGGCCATGTCGCTAACGAAAAGGTGTTTGTGCTGGAGGCACTTTTTCCCACTTCTGTCCTATCATTCTGCTATATTCTGTCCAAATTTCTGGCTGCTTCTAGCACAATACGGCAGTTGTCGCGTCGACGTGCTTTATCCAAACTCAAACCCCCGTTCTCTACGAACATACGTACTCAATAGACAGCCTCTTTCCTAAATAAATATTTGAGTCGTGTGTCAAATACCTCAATAATGTAGGCGTTCATTTAGTGCGAACACTATGACGTATCGCAATAAAGTTGTCCACACATTGTAGTTAATAATAGGCGCTTATTTCCTACTCTCGTCCTAGCCAGCTGGCAGCAGCAGATGTGCTGTGTCAAGGGCTTTCCAGTTGCAAACTATTCTAAAAACCCACCTACCTATGTTTTCAGTTGCTAAACGGGGAAATTGTATTTGCAACACCTCCGCTTAGAGGTTCTCGACTTCTCTTTGAGGGCCACCCATAAACTACGTACACTCGATTTTGGCTGTTCTTTTTTTTTTTTTTTAACACCTTCTGCACGTTCTCCTGAAGTACGCTTTTTATACTCTTGGCCATAAAGTTCTAATATTAAACTGTGAGTAGTATTTTGAATAGATTATGTTATGACTGTTCCATTAAACGCCTTTGATAGACAGTTGGCTTTTTGGGGGATAATGAGATTTTAAATTGAATCAAGACAAAATATTGCATGTACTGGACTTATTCAAAAGAGGAAGCTGGGCGTTTCAAACTTCATCGCTCTCGACCATAGATGTTACTACACTATACATCTATGCTGTCGACGTAAGTTTGTATCTTAAATCATTCTCATAGGGTTAGTGGTCGATGCTATGCACATTTTATATTAATGACCTCCCTATTTCTGTATAATATTGAAAGCAGACTTTGAAAACAGCTACCAAGCCCCTCTGAGTTCCCTCGAGAAAGATGGACCTCAAGACGTGAAGAAAATTGTTTCAGATCCGGGGTTAATTAAGCGAAAACAAAAGCATTTATTCTGCGGCCCTCGAGAAAGAAAGACTTCAACTCGTGAAGCAAAATTGCTTCAGATCCGGGGTTAATTATAGAAAACAAAAGCATTATTCTGTGGCCCTCCTGAAACAATGACCCCCAGACAGACACTCACACTCCTCAAAATCTCCTTCTCCCATCTCCCAGGCGTAGGCGTGCCGAGCTATCGATCTGCTGGGTTTACTCGCCAACGCAAAGCTGCTGAGTACGAGATTAAATGTCGATTTTTGCTGCGTCAGCTGTCTTATACCAAGCGGGGTTCGCTTTACAGTGCGTGGAAATCAATCCCTCCATTTTAGTACGAACATTAAAGTTCCGACCAGAAATTTGATGTCATCCAAGTTGTCGTCTTTTTACATTTATTTTGCTTTTTTTCCTTTTCATTTACGGGTATAAACTGCCCGCCCATTTGTGTTTTGTGTTTTGTTTCTGTTTTCTTTGTCTTCTCTGACACCTCACCCATCTAGTCTATATTTGGATACTTTCTGAAAGTTCTAAACCAGTCTTTCTGAAGGTGGGGCGTTGCAATATTTGGTGGCGTGTAGGACTTTAGAATGGGGGCGTAGGGTGTTTGCATAGAAATCTTAATTTCATAGTGTATAATTTTAACTTAACTGCATGGATGAAAACATATTTTTTGTTTGTGTCGTCTTGGTGGTCTCTTTGTTTGGCTCTGAATCTGAGTATGTAAATATTTTTTAGATCTTTTTGCATATACTAAATATTAACTTTGTCCAATGGTGGTAGTGGCACTTTTCGAAGAGGTGGGGGTGGGGGATTGAAGTGGGGCGTGGAACAACGAAAAGAAAGGTAGGGAAACACTGTTCTAGAGTACTCTCTCTAGCTAATCAGGGGTACACATTTTGTTTTCCCCGCAGTCAATTCTTCCTTCAAGAGACCATCACCACCTTCCCCCTTTTTTTTTTGTTGGCCTCGTTCACCTACAGCTGTGACCAGTGACCGATGGCCAGGGCCGTATTCACATTATTGTGGGCGCCTGGGCAAAGCAATAGGCCGCGTGTTCCCTTTTCAAAAACCAATGTAAATTTGCATGCATGGGACCCCCTAGATCCTTAGGGCCCCTGGGCAACTGCCCAATTTGCCCTTGCGTTAAGACGAGTCAGCCGATGGCGCCAACAATCTCAAAGCCCAAACATTCATTATGAGACAGATTTAGTGTGATTCTTGCCCTTCTGTTTAAGTTCTAAACTGCAGCCTGTCAGAAATGATTTGGTAGCCTCGCTCCCGACCATTTGGTTGCATGAGGGCGTCCGATTCGTTCAGCTTTCAGTTATGGCACAGACTCTCATGAAGAGTACTTTCTACCATAGACTGGTGCCGGGCTGTTCTTCATTGTAAATTGGCTCTTTGGTAGTGCAAGACCGGTGGTGAGGTCGCAAAGACCTCTGTAAAATTATGTATGAGACAAAGGTGCAATGTGACATAAAGTATGGATTCACGAAATATCATAAAAACCACAGAAAAACTGTGGGGTCGCAGCAGGGCTATAAGCAAAGTCAAAATTGGGCAAAAAGGAAAGGCTTCGCAACATACAACCTTTTCTTTTTGCCCAATTTTGACTTTGATAAAGTATGGATGTATACAGTATGTATTATGTACAATACAAACATGTACAGCTGTCCTTAGCTGATGCAACAAACTGTAACTGACTGGATAAGTGGGCTGATCGGACTAGGTTTAGCAACTGAAGTTCTCAGTTCTACAATATCGTGCCTCAGTTTCTCTCTGTCCCTTTCTCTCTCTCTCTCTCGCTCTCTCTCTCTCTTTCACACACACACATATACACACACACACACACACACACTATAAGTCTAGCTTCCGTCCTTAGTTGTGAGTAAGAAATAATTAACTTGTATAGCGTTCAAAGTCACAAAAAAAGGATGTACTCTAAGACGCTCAACTGAAATTAGAAACAGGATTAACATAAGATTAATTCATCCTCTCATCTACTCCCATTCTCAACATCGAGACCAAAAAAGGGCATCATTCAGCTTCAAAGAAAACAGTCCTAAACAATTCAACTTTGAGTCTATTTTTAAGTGTAACGATGTTTTCACAATTCCTGGTGTCAACGCTGATATTGTTCCACAAGTTAGGCCCACCAGTAGAAAAAAGCCTTTTCACTAGGGGACAATCTGACAGAGGGTGACTCAAGAAGTTTCGCGTCTTCTGATCTTAACCCATTCCTGCCTGATGCGCCCCGGTGCGACATGCTCACATCTGCCTAATGCGACTCGATGCGACCATGCTCGCATCAGCCTAGTATAGTGCTCCCGAATGCGTCTCCCATCGGCGTGCCCATTTACAGTAGGCAGCGGTTAAATCGAAATCGGCCGGCCGGACCACGGGTTTGATTTCCGTTCAGAAAGAATTTGGGTTTTGCAAAAGGAGGCTTGAAAAATGCCAGTTTCAAGAGAAACAGCCCAAATCACTATGAAAGAGGACAAAATGTCAGTGCATAGATCAAAAAGACTCAATACATTTGAACTGTTCCCCACGTTCCCCATGTAAGTAGCCATCGTGAACATCAAACTTAACATTATGGACGCCAAAGCGCTTGAAATTAGTTCATGTAATAAATTTGATCGCAGAATTTGAGAGGGTTTCTGATAGGGTACGGTTGGAAAGATGGTAGAGGAAGGGGAAGGCGGGGAAGCAGACAAGCAGGAGACGTCAAACCTGCTTCTTTGGTCTTGGATTCTCTGCGCGCGTTCGGCTCCTTCACCCTCTATCCCTCATGACTGACCTTGGCTGAGGTTAACGACCGCCTGAAGTGCTGCTGCATATTATGAATACCGCTGAAAAAGTAAAGATCTATTTAATCTATGACCTGAATACTGTGCTGCATGGCTGATGTGGTGACGCTTCAGAGGGCAAATCCCATTAGCGTGTCGTGTTGTTTTTAACAGCAGGTTCCTTTTATGTATTTTTTTTTTTCGTTATTGTTCATTTGACGTCAATAAAAGTTCTCTTTCTCTCTCTCTCTCTCTTTCTCTCTCATTCTCTCTCTCTCTCTCTTTCTCTCCCTCTTTCTCTCTGTCATTCTTTCTCTCTTCTTTCTCTTTCTCTCTCGCTCTCTCTCTCTCTCTCTCTCTCTCTCCTCTCTCTCTCTCTCTCTCTCTTTTCTCACATCAGAACTTAAACCTTCACTATCATAACTTGAATACATTATAGTGTTATAAATGTAACATTTTCATATACATATATATTCATTACAGAGCTGTGTCTTTCTATCGTCTCCAAGCGCAAGATAATAATACAGGGTATCCAAAAAGTCTGGATCCAATGGCAAAAATGTATTTTTGAACGTTTTAATAACAGTAAATGCTCAAACTGGCGGCCTTGGACTTCGTCACACTTGTGGAACAAGCTGAATACAAGAACGTGAGGCACTTCTTAATGTAGGGGAAATGATGTTTGTTACATGCAGAGCTAATTTCCCCCTTTGTTGTAGCGATTCTGTGGGGTCATAACGATGTCAGCAGCCTGTCAGAATTGGCCGAAATAAAATACTGAGTGGCATTATGCATGGACTATAATTTGATCGTTCTATTAGCAAATGATTTTAAGACAGTCGTACGACGTTAACGTTTTTAAAAAAAAGTTTATTGCCCAAAAAAAACGTTTTTATTCGCTGCCGTAACTGAAGAGCACGTACGCTCCCGACCCCCGGGGGGGGGGGCGGGGGGCTATTTCCATGTATTGTTTTCATACCCGGTGAAGTCAACACCCCATCCCCATCTCACCCCCATCCCACCCCACCCCACCCCACTCCATTCCAGGCCAGTGTAATAAGATTTATACGGAACTATTTAATTCCGCTCGTGAAATGTCCCATGAAGAATCTCTGAAACACAAATAAAGTGCCTAAATAGACCGTGAAAGATGTAAGGTGGCCGTTATCGTGCCGACGCGACGTAAAACCCAAACTTAAACTCGTACTCAAATCTTTCAGACCATTGAAATGTACTTTAAGAATGGTTCCCCGAGCGGAATCATCACTGATTCAATGTTGCTACCCTAGCGATGTCTTTTTGACTTGTATTTGCGGGATCCAGCAGATCTATGAGTATTTGGAAGCTAATTTTGCACCGTGGGCAGCCTTGTCAGATTTTCTTCTCAACTTTGTAACAACTGTGTTATGAACAGAACATTAGATTGTTTGTAAGGTGTATCCTCAGCCATTTACTTTGCTTTTCTATGCAAATTTCTCTGAATAGTCATAATAATGATAATGAAGATCATTTATTACAGCACCCAATCCAAACAATTTGCTCTAGGCGCTTTACGGAAAGTCTTGTTCTCTCCATCTGCAACTCACCCTCTCTCTCTCTCTCCTTCTGTCTGTCTGTCTGTCTGTCTGTCTGTCTGGGTATCTCTCTCTCTCTTTCTCTCTCTCTCTCTCTCTCTCTCTCTCTCTCTCTCTCTCCCTCTCTTTCCAACTGAAAGTGTTTTTTTAAAAAGGTGGGTTTTAAGACCAGTTTTGAATTTTGACTCGGTAGACACTTCTCGCACTAAAAAAAAAAAAAAAACATTTGGTTGCTACTTGATGTCAAAAAAAAAAAAGGTGCCAAAATCCTCAAATTTGACATCCTATGCTGTTAAGCTCGTGTAGTGCTTGCGCTATGCCAGTTGCCATGGAAACAGCGAGAGTCGAAATACTTGAAAATTGTCGACATTGGACTAGCAAAGAAGAGAGTGGGGAAAGTAGAAAACTTGCCTTCAAATATTGCGGTTTTCTACTGCATTCGTCTTTTTTTGTTAATTCAGATAAAATTAAAGAGCTCCTCAAGGCCGCCTCATGACAGTGCGAGCCTGAGTGCAATTGTACTTAGCTGATGCAATCCACTGCAACAAACTGGATATAACGATTGATCGGATTAATTTTTTTAAATTTTTTTTGCGATTAACGCTCTGAGGTCTATATCATGCCTAAAGTCACACACACACACACACACACACACACAGACACAGTGGCGTAGCGTGGGTTTCCAGTGCTCGGGGCAAGGCACGTTTTGCGACCCCCCTGACCCTTGGACCGTCAGCATTCCTTGAGTCCCTTCCACCAGTCCAGCATTGAAGCCCTTAACCCCCAAGCACATGTACTTTAAGAAAATACTCATGTAATTAAAGTAAAAAGGCATTTAACTAACCCCTTGCCTGCCACACAGATTTCCACTCATATGCCAGGTGCAAAAGGGGACAAAACAAGCAAATCTAAAAAATGACACACCATAAATTCCACGCTTTCAAAATACACGCAAGAAATGCGCACGAACTCGGTCCGGCACATGGCAGTACAGTGATAATTCATTAGACAGCCCGGAACAGTTCTGGGTACATGGCAGTACAGTGATAATTCATTAGACAGCCCGGAACAGTTCTGGGTACATGGCAGTACAGTGATAATTCATTAGACAGCCTGGAACAGTTCTGGGTACATGGCAGTACAGTGATATAATTCATTAGACAGCCCTGAACAATTCCGGGCACATGGCAGTACAGTGAAATTATTTATCAGACAGCCCGGAACAGTTCTGGGCAAAGCAAGGAAAGGGTTAATGCTAGTGTACCATACTCAAATTTTTATTTTTTTTTAATCGCCTTTTGTGCAAAATTTTCAATAACTTTATTGAAACTGATCTCTTTCAATTGACAGTACTGCAAAATTACTCGGTCTTTCTTGGCTCGTTGTTGATCTCTGATATATTTAAAGTTTTGAGAAACAATATTTTCACAACTGGCAGTTGAAACAGTGATAGTTCTTCTGAAATTTTGCACCCCTCCAAAATTGGGCGCCCTGTGCAACCGCTCCTGGGGCCACGCCCACGCTACCCGCTGCACGCGCAGACGTACACACGCACACAGGCGCACACACACTTAGATAGCCTACTGAGAAAAAAAATGTCCTTTCTGCACATAGTTCTTCTGAAATTTTGCACCCCTCCAAAATTGAGCGCCCTGTGCAACCGCTCCTGGGGCCACGTCCACGCTACCCGCTGCACGCGCGTGCGTACACACGCACATAGGCGCACACACACTTAGATAGCCTACTGAGAAAAAAAAATGTCCTTTCTGCACATAGTTCTCCTGAAATTTTGCACCCCTCCAAAATTGGGCGCCCTGTGCAACCGCTCCTGGGGCCACGCCCACGCTACCCGCTGCACGCGCGGGCGTACACACGCACATAGGCGCACACACACTTAGATAGCCTACTGAGAAAAAAAAATGTCCTTTCTGCACGGTATGACTTTAAAATCTTCAGCTTTTTCAAGTTCAAGGTTCCTCGTTCTCAAAATAAACAGTCCCGGGTAAATGTGCTTTGCGCGGAAGTCAGAACGCTCGCCGTAATAGCTCGAAGCGTCATAACTTGGGCGATGCAACTTGTGCCTTTCGTTTGTTTGAAACCCCATTTGAAGACCTAGATGGAAAAATGACCATGGGCACACATCCACGAAACTGAAAATATCAATTTTGTAAGTCTGAAAGTCCCCAAGTGCATTGTTATTGGAGATAAAGACAGGCAACATGTTCAATCAGATGGAGGCTTTACTTAAGCAGGGAAATCTGGGCTTTGGGACAAAATAGCAGATGTAATATTTCTTTTTAAATAACCAAGAAATATTTAAAATTGGATTTTGGTCGCTCTTTCAGCTCGGTCTTCATTTGTTATGGCTTATATGGCTTACCGTACTAGGCGTGAAAGAATTAAACGGATGGTTTATTTTTGGCACCCAATCAATGACTGCCGTAAAGGCGCAAAATCATTTGCGTCATCACGAGGTGGTTGTTTACAGTCAGCGGCAGCTTAGCCGAGCGAGTTCGTGAAGGTATGCATCGGCTGGAAGGTTCTGTGTCACTGGTTTTATATATCCCGATTACAGATGAAAGTGCAGAGACCGATTCTGTAACATGGCATTTCTCTTTTGTAACATGATAAATTTCTCTACCACCTCTCTTATTTTTTCCTTTCAAATTTATATCAACAACATCGGGCAAAGGGGGAGGGGGAATGGTTCTACTGTACCACCTCTCTCTCTCCACCTCTCACCCCATCTCTTTTTCTCTATCTTTCTCTCCCCCCCCTCTCTCTCTCTCTCTCCCCGCCTCTCTCTCTCTCTCTCTCTTTCTCCAGCCTCCCTCTCTTTCCTTCTCTCGCTCTCTCTCCATCGCCCTCTCTCTCTCTCTCTTCCCCCCACGCCCTCCACTCTCTTTCTCTCGCTCTCTCTCTCCCCGCCCCTCTCTCTCTCCAGCCTCCCTCACTTTCCTCCTCTCGCTCTCTCTCCCCCGCCCCTCTCTCGCTCTCTCTCTCTTCCCCCCCCCCTCTCTCTCTCTCTCTCTCTCTCTGTCTCTTTGGTCGTGCTCATGTATGACTGCACTGCAACATTCGATCTAGTTACATGCTTCGTCAAAGTTCACCAGCAACAAACATCGTAAAATATAATTTCAGGGCCACCAACCCCCTATCCCCCGTTCTCTGCCCCCCCCCCTCCACATACACACACACTCCCGCCCCCATTCGGGCTACCTGTCTGACATGGAGGCCTGCAAATGTGCACTGCCCGCAGTAAACAAGCACAGCCAAAATGGATCGCTCGTTTGTTATTGTTGTTATTTTCGCAGCTATTATTTGCCTTGCCTTGACCTTAATGTTGTGCCTAACATTGAAAGTGTCGTCATAATGTTTTGGTAACCGCTGCTGCGTCTGTCTTTTATCCTGGTTTTTCAATGTTGGCTATAGCTCTACATGTATGGTGAAAACAAGTAGTTTTTGTATTCCATTTTGACTTAAATGTTTCAAGATAGTCATAATTTTTTCCTTGCTTTTGACCCGTTTAACTTTGGGATCCCGGGGTTTAGGGGGAGAGGGGGGGGGGGGGGGACAGAAACTGATGATTATTTAGGTGGGCGTTTCTGGTAGGCTCTCCTTCTTTGCCACCGTTCTGTCATATCCCAGACATAGAAACAGAAAACCGAGACGGACTATTCCTTCTTTCACTATAATATTATGTCTCACAACTTGCGCACGCATAAACACTGTGAGTACTGCAGTACCCACAGCTCTGTGATACTAGTCTTTTTCGTTCAAAGTATGAAGGGGTGTGCAGCGAATTGTTGCATTGTTGACATGGCTAATACGCGCGAAGGTCGACGGACGGAATTTGGCGAATTGAACCATCTCGGTACCCTGTGTCTCTCCCTTTGGCCTTGCTTTACACTGGCACAATAAGAATCTCCAAACTCTAACTCAAACTCATCCCTTAACTTTTGGATTCCCGGGAAGCACGGGGGCGGGTGTGGGCGGAAGCAGGGCCAGATTTACATGAAGAGAGGCCCAGGGCTATTCTAGCTGTGACCCCCCCCCCCCCATCCTACTTTCACGTCTGGAGGAAGATCTAAGTATTTTAAGTTTGAGTTAAAGACAGTGATGATGGCGATGATGATGATAGGTGAAAGTTTAAACTTCGCAATTCCTTCTCGACAGGTCATAAGTTAGAAAACTTACACAAGACTTGTTCAGAAACCACAGTGCGTCGTAACATCATAGTAATGTAAGAAAAGGCTATGCATGTCACAAAATAATATTGGCTTGAGGTGTGAATGGGTCGACTTCATGCATATCCGAAGAAAGCACAATGCCTGCGGATCCATGAAGAATTATTTTCTGACGTGGACCCGCGACGCACCCTGTCCTTTCTGAGAGAGGCTAAGATCTACAACTTGATTTAATAACTTTTATACTCGTTTACAAAACTTTTTCCAGATCTATACAAAACAACTTTTTTTTAAAGAATTTTACCAATGTGTTAAAATTATATGAATGGATTTTATTCTATGTTAAATTTGACAGCTCTGAATGCGAAACACAAATAAAGAAAGTGTAGGCAAATAGACCGTGAAGGGCGCAAAGTGGCCGTTATCGTGCCGACGTGCTGTAAAACCCAAACTCAAACCCAAACGCGAGGCCTCCGTAGATTTTGAGGCCCTAGGTTTCAGCCTACCGAGACGAATCAATTCGTCATTTTCCATCCGTCGACTTGCGCGCGTATAGTCGATGTCAACAATGCATCAGTTCGCGCCTCACCCCTTCATAACTGAAGGAAAAAGACTAGTACTCATCTTATATATTATACGCACAGTTTGTGGACATTATAGTGAAAGATGGAATAGTTCGTGTTGGTATTTTTAGTCTCGGAACCTGCCTAGCCTAACGGTAAATCCTGCACTGAGCAGAAGTTCCACATATTGAACCAAATCGAGCCAGGCTTTTACGCTCTGGCAACTCCGAGTGAAAATGTGAATATAATTATGTTCGTTGGTGCAAGGTTGAAGCTTGGCTTCCGACTCCAACAAAAACACAGGAACAACCAACAACAAACGAACAGACGAAAATCTGGCATTTTTGGAGGGGTTAAATTTTATTTTTCTTCTTTGGCTATTCCAAGGAGGTTTATCCACATTTAGCAGCTGACCTCAAAAGTCTGGGAAAATATCGATTTCCATCTGTTTTGGCTTCCATGAGTGCATAAACATCAGTTCGAGTAAGATAAAATAGATCAGCTAAGAATCACTTCATTATCCCATGAGGGATATATTTACGTTCACATAGCGTATAAGAGCTCAAACACGGTACGCATATCTAACACATCATGACAATATATAAACGAATCATAACTCAATAACAGGTTTATTACATGAAATACCATGGCATGGAGGTATCGTACTAAGCCCGGAAAAGCGGCAAGTGGCTGTGACGTTCCGGGCCTAGTTTGATACCCCCCTTTGTAATCTATGGTACACATCTAGCTATAATGTCTTGTTGAGGCGAATTGCGAAGAGTAAAAACAATCTTCTGTCTCTGTTTCCTTTGATGTAGGTTTGTCCTCTACGGTTTTCTCCACTGAGGTGATTCACCCAGAGTGACGGTGAAAGCGCATGCATGACGTAAAAAAAATAATAAAATTCAATTCCATGCAGGTCCGGTAATCTGAGTGCTCGTTTTAGCGAGAAGGGATCGAAGTTGTGTAGGAAGGCGGATGGGGTCGTTGTCAAGGACCTGGAGCAAGAAACATTTGGGTTTGTTTTATTCCTGCCACGCTGGCGTGCAGAAAGGGGCATAGAGGGGGGTGGCGGCCCCTGGCAGCTATATCCGGATAAGTGAGAGCAAAATTAAGTTTTTCGAAATTTGAAATTATCGCAATTAATTCCCACAATGGTGTAAATGTGGACCGGTGTTTTGATAAGTGAGACCAGTGTAGAGAACCCGTTACATCCTACCGGCCATATAGCACAATTGTTTAAGTCATGTTTTTAGTGTTTTTTGAAAATCAAAGAAAACTGTTTACTTCGGATTGACGAAATATTATAAAAACCACAGAAAAACTGTGGGGTCGCAGTAAGGCTATAAGCAATGTTAAAATCGGGCAAAAAGAAAAAGTTGTATGTAGCGAAACCCTGCATGAGAAATAAAACCCAAACCTTCCATTTCCTGTTGAAATCTTTTATTGTTCGATTGTTTTCTCTGCTCCATTTTTTTTTTCTTCTCAATAAAGGGGAAAACCGAAAATTTGAGCATTTTCTGTCTTCTCTTTAGTTTGTTTGGGTTTTATTTCTCACGCAGGATTTCTCTACATGCAACGTTTTCTTTTTGCCCGATTCTAACCATTACTTCGAATAGCCGTTGTTAGGGAGAGTAGTAGGCAATTATTGTGGAGTGCCGGTGACGACATGTAAATTTTTAGTACTACTACTAGGCCCTGCGCTTGAGTCTTATCTCAAACGTTCAAAGAGTTGGGCCCCGGCATCATCAAACCTCACGTATCACTGTCCTGCCAGACTTGATGTAGATTCTCTTGAGAGCCACGTGAGAGTGAAAACCATTCAGCTCGTTCTTGTCTGATTTCTGATACAACTAGGGACCATCCATAAAGTATGAATGCTGGGACTGGGGGAAGGGGGGAGTAAGAGGGGGGGGGTTAGATTTGGAGACAGAATGTCGACACGATAACGGTCATATTGTGCTAGGAAGATGCAGTGGCCGATCAACTATGAAACTAATGAAGCTTAAACTTCAGGGGCCCATAATGAAACCTTTTCTGAATGAGTGAATAGCCTCGAGCTCTTTGCAAAGGCAGCAAGGCCCTTTGAACCTTGTTGGGTGTTGCACTGTTACTGCTGCTGGCGAAGGGGCCCCATGACAGTTCGAGTTTCGGGATCCCAAAAAATGTAGGTCCGCCACTGCTAAGATGCAAGACAAAAGACAGAATCACTATGGTACATATAGTATGAATGACAGGACAGAATGAGACACTGCCAGAAGCAGGATTTTCACCATGCTCATGAAAAGCGTACAGAAAGCGTACAGGCGGAAAGGACGAAACAAAAGAAAGCATAACAAAAGAGATATCTGTGTTTCCTGGCCGGGCTGCTGATGTTAATTAAAGTCTGGTGGTCTTAAACATTTAATGACAGAACGTTTGACCTGATGTTAGCCTGACCTGGCCCACTAATGTCTGGCCTGGTGTTAACCTGACCGGGCCCCTATGATAATACAGCTAGCGGTACTGATGTTTACCGTTACAGGTTAGCTTGTCACACGCTAGACTATAAATATGAGCTCCCCACCTTTGATGTTCTTTAAATCAAGTTAAATAATGTGTGAGAGGATGAACGACTTTCTATTTTTAATGTGCTTTCATGGTAACTCTGGTGCGTGAGTGAGGGACGGCCACTCATAGTAGTTTATGGACACTTGGCCGAGTACCATTAATTGGATTATTTCCCTTGTAATACTAGCGCGGGATCCGTTATTCACATCACGGTGAAAAGCGCGCATTTTGATTGGTCAGTTGGAAATGTTGACCACCGGGCTTCCAACTCTTATATCATGGCTTTAAGTTTCTTACAACTCGCTCCTTCGTTGTTATCCACCGACAGAAAGACGGGAACCCGAATTCATTTTTGAGAGTAGACAATACCCTATCGGTACAAAATAGGTACTCATGATAACGTTTGTTATCAATGGAGATATGTCGTATTAATGGACGAAAGTATCCCGCACAAAATTGTCGAATGTTGTTAGTCCTGACACTTTGAAAATTTATATTAAAACTATTACCGGGTTTCTGGTATAAGTAGTCAGTTAGAATTGTAGCAGCAAGTTTCTACTTTATAATGGTACCAATTTCGTTGTGCTTTGATGCACAGGTCCTATTGAAATAATTAATAAGAGGATCTCGGATTTAAAGTAAACCACGAGTTAGACGCATGTTATCCCCGATAAATCCAACCTGGGTCAAATTTATTCAATTATTGCTGGAGGGGACGTTAGAGTAATTTCTGCAGTTTACTGGGATACCTAATTGACTTTTGTGTGCACCCTTTTAACCGTACTGTAAATTCGATTGTGTTAGGACCCTAACCGGTTATGTTGTTCGGCTGGACTCCATGTCCGAGCCTTTCACTCGTCCAATTGGACTACGTAATAGCTCTCTCGGACGTCCGCGCTGGCTAATAAATAAGATGCGAGTTCGAGTGGTCAGCACACTCCAAAAAAGACGCAGAGACAAGAGCCGACAGCACAGTGAACCCAGACCAGCAACCCGGGCCCGTAGCAGCTCAGAGGCTTGCCGACGCTTGCCATCGCCACCCCGCCCCATAAGGCATGGAGCGGTAGCACAGGACCCGGAGAAACTTTGGCTTATGGCTGGTTGGGCTTCTTTTTCTGGGTTTCTTTTTCTTTTTCTTGGTAGGGTTTTTCCCATGCCTTTTTGGTAGTGATACCTTTGTTAGGCTTTTGAATAAATAAGATTGCCAGCAGAACCCTGTATTTGTTAATCCTGTGTATCCTTAAGGGAGTTACTATTGAACCCACGCAGTAACCACATTAGCCACTCGTAGTTCATCCCAACAAATGTACACAGCTAGCAGAGGCACCCGGGGTTGAAATATTATAATGTGTTGTACTTGTACCGTAACTATTTCCCAATCATGGCCAACATTTTTTTTTTTTTTTTGCCTTTGTGCACACCAGTGACCTTCCAAAAAACAACTGCTGCCGTCGTTTTGGATGCTAGTATTAGCCATGCTTTTTAATGTGAATGAACATTAATTGGAAAGGAACATCAGTTTGCACGTCAGCACAATGGCCTGAGGGGATGTCATACTGAGCCCGGTCAGACAACGCCAGATGCTGCCAGCAGAATGTACATCAAAGAAATAAAGACAGAATCTGACTGTGTCTGACCAGACTTAGTATGATAGGGTCTTTTAAGATTTACTAAGAAAATACATGTATAGGAAATTATGGTGTGCAATTCTTGCGTGCCACCATCTGGCTGCGTCTGACCGGGTTTAGTATGATATCACCCGTAAGTCAGACTTTCAAGCCAGAAATACACTGACCTTTCATATTATTATTATTACTCTTGAAGTCAAGCCCAACACCATCAAAAAAAAAGAAAAAAAAATCTACTTCGCTAATCCCTACCATCAATATCATCATAACAGCTGACGCCATAATTGAGGTATTATTTACACGTTTCACCATGATAAACAGTTTTATTCACATTTTGCAAAACTGAAAAGGGAGACGGGCCGTTACATTAATTAACACGCTGACATTATGCACAGTCATTTGACGTGTATTTCCTACTGTCGGGGCAGAGCCGTCTTAACGCATGGGCACACTGGGCAGTTGCTCGAGGGCCCTAAGTGTAGGAGGCCCCATGCATGCAAATTTACGTTGGTTTTTGAAAAGGGGAAGAAAAGCCTATTGCTTTATTCAGAGACCCATATGTTAAGATGGCCGTGCCTATCACTTTGTTAAAATTAAATCTGTCTTCGCATTACATTAGAATCTGTCCACGGGCCCATAACGAGCCACTGGCATTCAGCAACTAATTTGCAAACGCGTGACGAGCCGTGTATTTTTATCATGACACCTGAGCTCTAGTCTAAGGCAAGGACGTTGTCAAGATCCGCGTCCTGTCATGCTAAATATGAACACGAGAAACCCGTTTTGACAGCGTCGTGCACTTCAAACCCATCCCATTTAGCTTTTTTTTTGCATGTGTGTACGTGTGTTGCTCTGCGTCCTTACAAAGAACGTCACTTCTACATTCTTTAATCCTTACCGTGTGTGGGTGCTGTATGATACAAGTTATAGAATTATTTTTGAACACAGTGCCCTTCACCGATTTCTTAAGGGCAGAATGACAACATTAAAATTTGTACCACTCAAATTCAGAGCCAACCTAGGTTACATCATACACGCTCGATCTGGGTGATTTTGTACAAAAAATTTCTAAACATAAATGGTTCACATTCAAATTTCTCATTTCTCGTCCTGGTTGAGTCCTTTTCACCACGCTCCCCTGCTAAATCTAGTAAATGTCTGGTAAATAAAAGAAACTCCCTTTTGATCGAAACCAAAGATCTTAAAATAGTATTAATAGTATTAAATAGGTTAATACTATTTTAAGATCTTTGATCGAAACTGAAGTTCGTGACGCACCCTGCCGCCCTTAAAATCACTTCACATCCCCACCTTTTTTTTAATTCTGAGGTGAGACAGCAAAGTTAAGAACAGAGCAAGCTGAACACTCAAATTAAGTGACCATAATGTTGAGGTTTTGGGTAGGGAGGGGACAGGGGTGGCCAAGAGAAAAAGGCTGTTGAAGGGAAATAGCTCTCCCACGGTTTGCCATTACAGTGACTAATCCTTTCGGTGTCTGAAGGTGCCCTTGTTGTAAATATGTTTGGATAACGCATGCCTTGACGAAACAACCCCTTTCAAACGCTGCAGGTACAACGCGGTCATTTTGTGGTTGATTTAATAAACCACCAAAGCGTGAATTTTCGCGCCCTTGTTTACATAATGAGCTGCGTCACAGTCGTTCTTTTGTAACTCCTGTGCCTCTTCTACTGTACAAACTCTACAACTCAAGAGCCCTCTTGTTTGGTAAACTACAAAAAGGCGTTAATTTGATGGGTTTTTTTTTATTATTTATTTATACAAGATCTTGGTCATATTAGCAACGACACTAAGTCTTGGGTTCGAAGCAAAGACTGACATATCTTTTTGTAATACATGTACCACAATTCCTTGCAGAGTACACAGATGTGATAACGTTGTCTTTCGGCAAACACTGGAAAGAGTGAATTCCTAGATGAGTCTAGGACGCAATTTCCGGTCACACTTTTCGATTCATGTCGGAACACTTTCTTCTGTTCAACTCAGCTGTGGCTCAGAATCAATGAAAATTGTATTAAAAAGTTAGCAAACTTCGGGACCTTCTAAAATCTGCCTACGTACACCTTCCCGTCTTTCTAAGCATAATATGATATTTTGTAGAATTTAAAGCTCAGCGGTTAAAAAGCCTTTCATGATCACATTGGAGGCCTTACTTCCTTCAGAATATTATGATCATGATGATGATGATAACGAGCTGTGCCAAATTGTTCTGCCTAACTGACAATTCCAATTTAGCAGTTCTAAAATCAGTAGGCATGTCAAACGTTTCCAATGTCTCTCCTACTGTACAAACCCTACAATACAGGAGCCCAGTTGTGTTTTGTTTGGTAAACCACAAAGGCGTAAATATTTTTGTCTTTGTTATAAATACACGTGAGCCGCACCAAATCGCTCTGCGCTGACTGACAATTATTTTCGAATTAGAATCTGCGGTTTTGATAATAGTATCGACAGACTTCTGCGTCTCTCCTATTGTAAACGACCGTCTCAGTTCAGCTGTCTGACTAAAAACATTATCATTTGGTTCTTATATGGGTAAGACAGTGGAATTTTGACGTCATTGTTTGTTCAATGGGATGCACCAGATCACTCTGCGCTAACTGGCAAATAAGCAGAATAAGCGGTTTTGGTCACAGAATCGCCCACTGTAAATGCGGGTGATTTGTGGGCCCTTGTGGCAGGGTCTCCTTCTGTCCTGTCATTAATCATTCTGTTACATTCTGTCTGTCCGTCTTGCTTCTTCCTGGCACAATAATTATGACCGTGATCGTGTCAATGTGCTTTCTCCAACCCCAACCTCAAACCTCCTGTAAGTGACCAGCCTGGTTCTATAAACAAGATTGTTTAGTTTTTTTAAGGGTACCGTAACACACAGAAGGAATAGGCACGTCACTATTTATGTGTAACATAATTAATGTGATCACTTAAATTGCTTATGCTTGTGTACTACTTGAACAGTTAAAACCTTGAGAGATTTAGAAGCCTACTGACGTAGCCTACTAGGTCGCCAGAACTGTACACCTTCTATTTATTGCTGATTCATTATTACTGCTCCACTGAAAGGATGTTTCCCTCTTTCTTAGCTTAGTAATCCCCCCCCCCCGCCAAGTTTTGGTGATGAAACAGGGCGGAAACGGCAAACAAAAGCGTCAACACTTGACGTCTGACATCTGCAAACATGGCCGCTGGCAGTATGTCTTTATGTCTTGGGATGGCTGTATAAAACCAATAACAGGAGGCGTGTCACGATTTTTCTGTTTTGTTTTTTTTTAATAAATAAACAACAGTAGTATAATTATGTTCTCATTCGACCATAGATGATTCCTCTTTTTGAAAAATGTACACATGTATTTTAAAAATGGGATCAGCGTTCAGATTTCCAGTACCCTAACAAGGTGATTTGTTTTTTGTTGTTTTTTTTAATGCAACGCAGCTGCCCGAGAGTAGTTGGGAAATGAAGAGAGAGAGAGTGTGTGAGAGAGAGAGAAAGGGGGAGTCATGCTTCCCGGCTTTTCAAGGGATCATGCGAAATTCTTAACAAAAAGTGCACGCTTTGACTCTGACTCTGAAAACTTCAGCTATTTCAAGGTGCCCCATTCTAAAAATAACAAGACTTAAAAATTAAGTGAACCTGCTTTGCAAACCTTAAGAAGAAGTATACTCGCTGACCCTCATGGGCAAACTACATGTATTTGCTTTGGAGTCCATGACCTAGGCATGGTATAGAACTAATCCTTTCAGTTACTGTTACACTGAAAAAGAATGTTTCATCTGGGTGTGAGTGGGTTTAAAGTGTGCGATTAATTCGAGCTGACCTGTGGCCTGTAAGTGTATGAGTCATTATTTATACATCTTGCTCGGCAATCCCCATGACCATGCGAGACGGCCAGATCAACTGCTTTAGTAATCGCTGTCCGGAACAGAATACAGTTATTTATGGCTGGACGTTCACGAGTTTTACAGCGCTCACATTGTCCTCAACGTGATATTTTGGACCAAAAGCAAACTGGGAAGTGGGGGTATGGGCGTGTGTGTAAAGGGTGTGTGTGTGTGCAAAACGAGGGCTCTGGAAGCTTCGGGCAGCTCGCAATTTCATCACCCTCCTCCCCCGCCCCGCCCGCCGTGTGAACACCCGAGCGCCACCAACATCGCGTCTGTTATAAGGTTTTTCTACCAGCCAAACGCCAACGAGGCAAGCCAGCCACGGCTTCCCAGTCAATGGGCTTGCCCGGCTTGGATATATCGATGGTTGGCAAAACTTGTGAATGGGAAAGCGGGGGATCCTGGGAAGGTTTCAGGGTTTCGCGTACGCATCAAATACTTCTGTCTCAAACCAACAGCATCATTAATTATTCTCATGTCAGTCCTCCAGTGTTATTGGGTTTTTTTTTGTTTTTTTAAGTATCGTGACTCCAACTCGCGCCAAATGTTCGTTCCTACGTGGACATACAGCATTGCCGGTCCTTGGGAATTTTTCCCCAATATCTTGGGATTTTAGGGGTTACCTTGGGACCTCGGCAATTTTTCTTTCCGATCTTGGGATTTTTCGTGCGTTTCTCTTTTTGTTATTTAATGTCTTTCTTTAAAAAGTCACAAAATTGCCCCTGTTCTCACAATTCCATTTGTTACTCAAAAGGTGAACTAAGCCTAATGGGTTAAAGGGCAGTTTGAGTTTGCTTCATTATCAGGATTTTTTGCGTCATCAATGAGCTAATCACTGCCATTGTTTAGTTTTAATTCAGAGTATTACAGAATTGTTAATTTTAATCTTTTTTGTATTCAAAAAAAAAATCTTGGGATTTTGTGCCTCATCTTGGGATTTTTTTTAACCTGTTTCTTGGGTTTCCAAGGCAAAGCTGGTGGACAAGGCTTCTTTACGACGGTAAACAAAACAATGCATGACACAAAGGCAGCGGATCCCTAGCGCTCATTACTTAAAGACATCTACTAAATGGAATAATGAAGAATGAAAACTCGACAGTATCCAGGTGTCTTGAAGTAATTATAATTTGGCCCCTAAACTCTATCACTGGTCAAGTGAACTTGTAATTTTACCACTAACCTCGGTCAATTGTTTGTCGCTGAAGAATTTTTTTTTTTTAATGACGTAAATGTTTGGTGCCTCCCCCAACCCTTTTTTATGCTGTAGTTGCTTCCGGTCGCATTTTGCTGGTATCTCTGTGTGACATTCTGAGAGTTATCCTGGCTGGTATTTTAATATGCTACATCTGGAACAAGGAGGGCGTTCTTGATTACTTCAGTAATAATTGTCGCGAGAATTCGACCCAATAATATGGCTAGAAGGAACAAAAAACAACACATGCAATTCTCCCAAGATGAGCTTTCTTGCCTCAGTGACAATGACCTTGCGTGTACAAAAAGACCCGATAGGCGGTAATTATATCGTTGTCCCAGAGGCCTATAATGTTCTACACACGATCTCTGGTTCTCCTAACCGGACAGCAGACAACAAAAATTGGTATATTATACAGAACAGCTGGCAAAAATCAATAGAAGATGCTGGACATTGCGACGAATAAGTACGTAACGACCTCAGGTGCTTTCCCTTCGCTACTCTATACCCCCCCCCCCCCAAGTGGAGAAGACTGAAGTCCGGACATTGGAGCCTGAGCATGTGGACTGTGGATTATTGCAGAAAAACCTTTGTTAAAGGTTTAAACGAGAATGGATGGTAGCAAGTGATTGCCATTGACCGTTGCATTTGACAGATTTATCAAACTAAAGTTTACAAAATTCTACAGGCAATATCGCATAGCAACAATACAAACAGCTTGGGGAGGGGGAACATGGTGACCCTTAGGTCTAGAATGAATTTATTGGTACATGTACTATGTTTTCCACCCAACCCCTATTCTGTACTGTACGTTGTGTCATGTACGATGTAAAGAACAAATCATGCGACTTTCATAACAACGCCCGTAGAAAGAGTGACTCTTGCTGACGGCCCTTGATAAGAAGAAAAAAAAAAACTGCATTAACATGTATAAGATTCAAGGTCTGGAACCAAAGTTGGATCGCCTTCTAGAGAAGCAAAAGCAGCTTACACCCCAGGGGAGTTAAGAAACTATTTATACCACAACAATAATGATAATAATACCAAAATGAGCATAATTAAAGGTAAATAAATCAACAAATAAATAAATAAATAATAAATACATAAATGGATAAATAGATACATGTACATAAAATGGAAATTGAATTTCTCATCTAAGAACTCTCTCTGCCTAATCAAATCAACGAGTCAAATACGAATATGTTGGCCACTTGGACATTTTGGGCACTGGCTCCAGCCACTGATGCTAATAATTGCTGTTTTGTTTATGAGCATAGGGAGTCTGTGCCTATTCAAAGTTACTTGGCAGTGACTTTTGGCCTTTACTTTTATAGACTTTAACTCAAGAAAGAAAGAAAGAAGCTTACTTGACCAGACAACTAGCATGTAAAGACCTAAGATTTGATATAATTTTAATTAAGCTCTGCTTGTGCAGTTACGTCATGTTCTCTTGAAACTCTCAAATCGTTGTTTCGAAAAACTCTTGGCTTCCGCCAAAGTTTGCTTTAAGTTAGCAGATAAGTAAATTAAAGCATATCACACCATCACTGACTCCCACTTTTTGCCTGCTACATTGAGTCGCTCTGAAGAGCCAAGATAAGCAAAACGAACTGCACATTATTATACCCGGGTGCTGGAGTAAAGGAGAGGGGGTGGAGCTCTCCTGTGTCCCCGCCCCTCAGGCTTACGATTTCTCGGGTATTTCATCACCATGTATCGCCCGGTTGGTTCATGGTGAAGGTTGGCAGCCTGGCCAGGTTTCCTCTCCCAGGGCTGAAAGATCAATAACCCCATTACTGAAACGGCTGAAAAGAATCGTAAGCACGCACCAACCAGCGTCAACTGGTTAGATGCATCGCCAGCCGGTATGAACCGGATTTTCCGTCAACAACACTGGGCGCCTATAAAACACGTCGGCTGTAGCAACCCCATTAGAAAACGCAACAGCTGAACAGGACGAACCTCACAGCAGACTTTCTGCAAAAAACTAGTAGATCTATATTCACAATGGAAGCTATGGAAATCGCAAGCAATTTGGGAATGGAATTCAACAGTGGTGGCGACTGTTACTTCACGACCAAATGTATTCATTGTTTAGATCTGGTGACCTGCCACTGCAAAGCCAAGCCCTATGAGGGTACGTTATTTGAATAATAAAATGATTTATTGTGTTGTTTGACTCAGTGTTTACATCGATCAGATGTAAACAATGACACGTGGACTCCCCACTGGACAACCAACCCTGTTCTAAATTTAGGATAGTTCGGAATAATCGTTATTAATTACATTCGCAGTTTTCATGGAGACTGCGTTACATCTGATTATTTAATTAATTTCCACCAAGGTGGAGATGACGATGTGAAAGTCCAGTGATGGGTCAGATATGCCCGAGAGCCCTTCATCATGTTATCATGAAAACCTATGCAGTCTGTTTTATGGGTTCTTTTTACCAAATCCTCGGCGTACCAGTATAGTACATACTCTTCTTGCTTCTCAGTTAAACAAATGAAATGGTGTCTGAGTAAACAGATGCACTCGCCAAAGAAATTCGAGAGAAAAAAATGAAAAAGGAAAAAATTAAAAATGTATGACAGAGAAGAGTAAAACACGAAGCAATGACAATCATTAGATAGATATGTCATATGAAAAGTAAGACATGGCAAGACTCCACTTGTAAGATGGAGGCAGATGCAAAGAATAAAAAACTGGACTGCAGGTTGAGCAGAGAAATGAAGGTAAATTGCAGAGAATTAGGAAATGCAACTTTCACGATGAAATCAGTTCTATTCTTACACAATGATTTTGACAGTGGGTAGACTATCTTTTTTATTAAAGTTTTTGATAGAGCCTTCTTAACTTGATCATAATATATTATTATATGATATGAAAAGGAGGTTGAATGGAAACTGGCCAAAGGTCAGTCAATTAGTAGTAAGGCAATCATTATATTACGTTTTTCCTTTTAATTTATTTTTTAGATCCCATCTTCCCCCAAATGGACAAATTCAATATGACCCCAACGACTGATATGCTATTGATGAGTCCCCTCCAGTCGGATATCAACATTAGTACCACGGAGATGCACACAGGAGGAATGCCAGTCAGGATCATTGAAGCAGGATTTCCCGTGCCACAAGGAGAAAACATCAAAGCTAAAGTTGAGGACTTGAAGAAAAAGTGAGTGAAATTATCTGGTTGTCAATACTGTGATTTGGGGCAGGCAGGATCAAGAAAGTTGCATCAGCAGGAGGCTTACTCATGGCAAATCTGAGCATTTTTACTGATAACAAAAAGTACTTCGGTTGAAGCCGAATGGAGAAAATGTCGCTGAACAGTGAATACAACTTAGTACTTTCTCTTTTGGTCTCACATAGAATACTTAGATACTTTCACCACTGAAAGAGCTCGAAATTATTATGAAAATTAAAGCTAACAATACTTCTTTATAAATGCTTCAGTATTGCTCATTCATGCTGTCAAATATTTCATTTTATAATGTGTCAGTAAGTATGATGTCAATCTCTTTCTGCGAAGAAAATCCCTGTCAATTATTTGAAACGTTCCTTTTGCTAAAACATGTCATCATTTTAAGATATTTATGGTTGTTCTCATGGTTCCAGTTATGACGAGTACAGAAAACTGGTTATCCACGAGCCACATGGACACACTGATATGTATGGGGTTTTGCTGGTTGCCCCTGACCATCCAGAAGCTGATGTTGGTGCGATTTTTATGGACAACGGCTGCTATGCTACCATGTGTGGTCATGCAACTATTTCACTGGCTCGCTATGCTGTAGACAGGGTGAGTTGATGATCTCAAACTATTTTTCCACTAGTCTAATCATTGTCAGTTTTCCATTCGTTAGACGACGGCACAGAATTTAGTAATATGTCCCAGCTGCGGAAGCTGAGAAAATCTTACAAAATGATGGTTGAGACAAAAATTTACAATTCTGTTAATAATAGAAGACAATACTGCTCTGCAAATGCAGAGCGACATATGTGCCGATTTCTTAGTTTTGAGAAAAATAAAAAAACCTTGAGTGGCATAGTCAGTCCACATGTTCTTATTTATAAGTTGGCATGATAGTTCCTCAGCGTCTGATTCATTTTTCAATGTAAAATATAAATAAATAAAAGAATTATATACGAGAAAGTTCATAGAGACACTAAAGTAGAAAAAGGCCATACTGTCCGTTATATCGCTCTGCCTTTGGACGGCAGAATAGTAAACATTGAACTAAATTGGCAAAAAGTACAAATTTCCATATTTTGAGTCCCAACCATTTTTTTGCTCAACTTTCTCAACTTGGGTGGCTGCGACATATGACTATTTATGTGCTGTTGTCTCACATATTCATATTTCCTATGTTATATTCTGTCTTTACTCCTTTGTGTGAAATATCTATGGTTCTCTAACAGATTGATGAAGATGAACAAAGTCTAGCTATGGAAGAAGAAGTACAAAGTCTAGAGTGATACTGGAGAGATGTGATGTCCAAGATGGGGATCATGATGATGTTTTTCTTTCACAATCCAGGGTCTGGTTCGTCGAGCCATCACAGCCCCAGAGACTCTCGTCAATGTTCAAGCTCCTTGCGGTTTGGTCAAGGCCTATGTTCAAGTCAACCGAGGTGAAACCGTCAAAACAGGACGTACCAGATTTGAGAGTGTACCTGCATTTGTGATTGCGTTAGGTAGGGGGAAAAGATATATCAGACAATTCAGAGACGATTTGTTAAAAAATCCTGGTCATCCAGTTTTACTCCAGCATTAAAAATGTAACTTTTACTTTCCTGACTGATTTTTGCAGAGAGTTGTGTGATTTTGCTCAGTCATTTGACTACTTTTTTACAGTGTTCAATTTTATTCACATACTGTGGATATTATCAATCAGAATTGTTTGCATTAAATTGTTCATTATACTGGGATGATTTCTGCTGGTTTATAGAACTATGTCACATATAGAGAGAAATGATATTATATTATACAGAAATGAGCAACTAAAGCTGATGACAAGGATATAAACTAAAGTATTCTGTTTCATTGTCTTCCATCATCATCAACACAGTTTGAAATGCCATGCAAGAACAACCAATATCTCAAATTTTTGTGTCTCTTTTGCTGTTACTTCTTACTTCTTATATTATATTGTTTAAAAAAGCAAAAAGACACATCTGTCTTTTATCTTCAATGCATGGCAACACATCTGTTCTTCACACTATTTCAGATGTTGAAGTCGAAGTGGAAGGCTATGGTAAAGTGGTTATTGATGTTGCCTATGGAGGTTCTTTCTATGCCTTTGTAACAGCATCTGATGTGGGCATTGACTTCCAAACATCATCACAAGTGGACATTATCAAAGTGGGCAAAGCTGTCAAAGGTAAAAACTGTTTAACATTTTTTACTTAAACTCGAGTTGTTTTTTCCTTTAGTTCACTGAAATATTTTTATTTCTGTGAACATGCTTACTGAGTGTGATTGAGCTTCCCTTGAGTGATAAGATATTTTCTTTTTGATGCTTCAAATTGCCATCTGTGTGATGCATCAGGCACCAGTCATCATACAGATGACAAAACCCGTGACGTATTTAAGTTGTGAATTATATTTTCCATTTATTTAAAGTTGACAAAGAGATTTACAGACCATTACAGTTTATTTAGAGATGGACAGAGATCATACATCTCATCCCCTTACCTTCACCCACCTGTTTTTAGGTAGCTCTGTTCAGATTGTTTATACTAATTTTTCCATCTGATGTGTTCATGATAAGAAAGCACACAATGGCTAAATTAAACTGGTATTTTACAGAGCATTGATGTCATAATAGTTCTTCTATCAAAATGGTAGGTTTGGATTCCAGGCCAAATTTTTCTATAGAAACTTGCAATATTTAACTTTTTTTTTTTTCTCTTGAATAGCTGCTGCTGCGGCCACCATACCAATCTCTCACCCACATTCGAATGCTTTCTACTATGGCACAATGGTCATTGATTCCAGAACTAGCAAAGAAGAACCAGCTTCAACCAATGTGTGTATTTTTGCGGATGGAGCGGTAAGTTTTGCACAGTGTGGTTCTTAAAGTAAGCAGTGTGATAACTGTAGGTTTAACACATTAAAGTGTCATCACATATTATTTCAGAAGCACTTAGTGATCATACTTGCCTTTGCTAGTTATGTAGCAATTTGTGGTCGTACATGTTTATTCAGGAGATCCGTTGATAGTATAAATTTGCAGCTTTGCTAGCCAAAACCTAATACTATACTATTACGTCATGTAGCCTACAAGAATAATGATTCGGATTGTCAAACGATTGAAATACAGAATGTTTGGAATTCTGTTGTTGCTCAGAAATTTACCATGTCTCGGTGAACATGTATGTCCAAAGTTTTAAAGAAGTTAAACATATATTGCTAGTGAGATGTTAAGAAATCATGGTTTGTAAACCAATGTCTCACTTAGTTCTGGAAATGGTAATTTATTGAAAATGTTAAAGTATTATCCTTAACTTATCCAGAGATGGGACATTTTAACTCTAACAATTTTACTAATTTTTATTTATGTTGTCATCTGCAGACCGATCGATCTCCTTGTGGCTCAGGAACAACGGCAAGGATTGCCTGCATGTACCAGAGAGGTCTTCTTGCTCTGGGGCAAGGACACACTTTCAAGTGTGGGGTCACTGGATCAGAGTTCACTGGTCGCCCTCTGAGAGAAACTGAAATTGGAGACCGAAAAGCTGTCATTGTAGAAATTGAAGGCCAGGGACGTTACAGTGGAAAGTCAACTTTGACTTTGGAGAAGGAGGACCTCATTGGCAGGGGTTTCCTGATTAAATAAAACAATTAGCTGAGCTACCAGGGGGAATTTGGTGAAGTCAACCAATCTGCCAGAAGATTTGCCATTTGTGCATTTCTCGCAACTCAAGCCACCAATTGCGTTGCCACTGTTACCGGTACTCGTCGCTGTTCGGCTCGAGTTTGCAACCAATGTACCAATGTACCGTACATAAACCATAAACCATGTTCATCCATATAGCACATGGTTCCATCAGCACTCAAAGAGCTCTTGGACAACGTTCCCTCCAAGTTTAAGTAGCCAGAGCCTGCAAATCTTTTTCCTTCTAACACATAAGGGTATAAGGGCACTGAATACTTGTGCAAATGTGAAAACTTGAAATTGTTGCAAGATAATTTTGGCACAGTCTGTCTCTCATGGCTAATAAAACTGTACTGGTATGTTCCAATATAAGACAAGTTTGACTGCATTCTACAAAGTAACGTAGTTATTTTTTTTATTTATTTTCTGTAACTAACCTTTTGTGCACACACTAATTTGTTCTAGTATAAAACAAATATGACTGCATTCTACGAAGTACAGTAACATATTTCTTTTTTTTCTTTTTTTTCTTTTTTTTTTTCTAACCTTTTGCGCATATACTGATTTCCATTGTGTACTGGTTGCAAAACATGTATGCAAACAAGCACACAACTTAGTTGGAGGGAACACTGGCTTTGAGCTTTTTTTTTCTTGATAAAATGTTGATCAAAGACTGCTATGTTCTTGTTATCAGAACCATTTATCTCCTGTTCTCCTGGGGTTTACTGTTATTTGTGAGTGTCCAGCCATACTCCAGCAATATGTTTTAAAGAGAAGAATGTCGTGATGCAATTCATTGTTGTTGACAGCGAGAATAAAATGTGTGATTCCATGATGGTCATGATGTTTTGAGCCATTGTTAATTTAAATTGTCTGCAATAACACATGATGAACCCCCTTTAGTCTTTCCATTATTTAACAATGTTGTGTGTATAATTACATTTTATATCATATAAAAAAAAATTTTTTAATGCTGATTTTTAAAAAAAAAATTTTAATCTCTTCCAGCATCCGATGTCACCAAAGCTGTTCTGTTTAATTTCTGAATAATCTACATATATATAATATTTAAGATAGATGTGCTCCCCTTGTTTCCTGTTTGAGCATATTATTTCATTCAGTCAAGCATGTATGTACATTAACCATTGCCAGTCTTTCATGCACAATGTGCAGCATTGTTTTGTTTGTGCATAAAGCAGCCTGTCTCTTGCTTGGCAGATATTTTAATTATTTTTTTTACCATATGCAAAGACTGATAATATATTAATGTCCTCAAAGCTTGCTTTCTACAACTTACGAAAGCTTTTATGTTCATATGTGTACCTATATTGTAAATTCTGTTATGGATTTCTTGTTTTCCTACATGTGCCAATATGACATTTGATATGATATGTGCTATGGAATTCTTGTAAAAAGCAGCATTTGTGTTGATATATGTACATAAAAACCTTGCGAAATAATGCAAATTTGCCTGTGAGCAAACAGATTTGAGATTAGATGATTGCAAGCTAATTACTGACTGACATATTTTGTGTGGTGCTCACATTTAATGTGAGGTTTTTTTGTACTCTCACTGATGTTTAAAACATCACATAAGTGCTCCAAAGGCATGTATTATTGGACGTTGGCAAAACATAATTCAACGAACAATGATTATATGTAAGCATCTTTTGATGCAAACATTTGTGTGCTCATATTTATATGAGTTTACCATAATCTTCACTTGCATGACTGCCGATTGACACTAGTCATCCAAAATAGGCATATATATGTGCATTTGCACGGTGGCCATCCTCATAGGTGCATGGGATAAAATATGGGGAATGCATGTGAAATCCATTTTATTTATTTCAAGCTCGAGAACTCATTCTTTATAATTTGTAGCAGTTGAATGAAATATATAATCTGATACAATATTATATTTTCATCTCTGATTTCATGCAGGTTTTTAGTGAGATGTTTAGTTGAAACAAACAAATCTTCTAATAGAAATGCGCGAAAGGCTGCTGTTTATGTAGCCTTAGGTTTTTTAATAAAATATATTATTTACTGTTAGTTGATTCTGTGTCAAGAGAACAGTAATTATTGTGACAGTAGGTTGTTACTAGCAAGATTTAATTTATTGTAATGATATGAGATCCTCATTCATGTCATTCAGAGTTACTTCTCAGTTCTTGACTCACACTCTTTGTAGGAGAATGTTTCAGTAATTTGTCAGACTGCGCTGAGAAACTGATTTGATGAGAATCCACTATATTTTGTATGACTGATGAGACAATGTTTAGTTAAGTGGTGAATTTCATCATATATCCTAACACTGTTTATGCCATGGCCATTGAGACACAGCAGTGTTTGTGTATGTGTGACTGGTGAATCATTGATTTAACCTCCAGCTTGCCTGTGATAAAACAGTTAACCGTTGATTATGGATTGTGTTATCCTCTGTTTATACCACTGCTTTGTGCACCTTCTGTCTGTGTCTCTTTCTCTCTCTCTCAATCTCTTTTTGCATATCAAGAAAAAAAAAAAACAAATTAAGAAATTGCTTCTCTCCTTTTTTTGCATCTCTCTTTTAGTCTTTCTAACCATTTCTATTTCTCAGCCTTTTTTTTTTTTTAATTAATATTACATCTTCTACCTCAACCTAGAATCTTCCTCTGTTACGACATTATCTCTCCATCAGACTTCATTTCCTCAGCCATTCTGTAGGAGCTTAATCTTGACATTCCATGAGTTCTGTATTGTTAAATTCTGTACATAAGTAAAAATAGAAATAAAGTGCATACACAGAATAAGCAATCTCCAGCGTTAGTGCGCGTATGTATTTTCACTGTTGTGATGTTTGGAAAATTCAGAGGATGGATGAATGAGCTGAAACTCGGTATTGTTCTTGGAGAAACTAAAACTAGAAGTATGATGGTGAAAAAATGACCACTACTGCCATTGGACGCCATTGATTCAGAACAATTGGGGAAAATGAGTAACACTAACAGTAACATTTAACAAAGTAACAGGGACAATCTTTGAGTTTGATTTCATACAAAAAGATGCAAACTGATACTAGCAGAAATAAACGGGTATTATTTCGATGTTATTATGGGAGCAATACTAATATTAATAACGTATGACAAAGTGCAGACCTAGCAGTAGCAATATATTAAGCAATGCATTATTCTGAAAAGTAAAAGCACCTTTGAAAAGTTCATTACGTATTAAGACTGCCTTTCACAACGACGCAAGCATTTAATTGAGTACAGTTCCCGTACAAAAAGAAGGATGCATCAACCAACTAATGCCAAAGATACTATTACCGGTACTAGAAAAGATTAAATGAGATACTCGATCCCTTCTTCGCACCTCCACAAAATATCGTACACAAATTTTGCGCGCTGATCGGGGGCGGGGCCTATTAATAATGCTGATTTGTTACATTAAATTGCTACTGCGACTAAAAAAAAAAAAACAATAGCCAGAGTTCCCACGGCGATTGAAGTTAAATTACAAAATAAGTCATGTCAATCAAGGTCTATATAGCGACAACTGAACACTGAGCAAAATTCAATATTTTCCCTATTTGTAAAATACTGCATTGTTCATTATTTCCACGCATTCGCAGCTAGGTAGCGGTGCAAAATCTGTGCACGCTAAAAGCGCTAGCTGTCTCATCTTAATTGTGTCTAGTATCTTAGCTAATGCACACAGGATGCACAACAAGATCGTATAAAATTTACATTTACAACCGTTACGCTAATCAATTTAGTGCTCTTCCTATAGGGCCTCCCAAGAAAAGAGTGCAACCGGGACACCCCTCCGATTTGGCTATAGATTCCAGATTTTGATGAAAAGTATACATGTATTCTATTACCTATCATAGAATTGCCTCCCTGTCATTTGAACACATTGAAACGCCTTGACCAACCCTTCCTTTAAATGACAAGGTTCTATCTCTACGTTTCGGCTAAATTAAGTTACACACTACTTCTACAGGCCTTCTCCATCGTGTGACAAAGTATCCAGCAGATTCGGTGTGTCATTTGTGAGTACTTTTACACAGAAAAAAAAAAAAAAACATTCGCTCCAAAAGCAATGATCGCATGAAACTTCAATCCTGTTTCTCAAAAGTTGACAGAAGGGAGTTAATTAGAACCGTATCATTCTAAAGGGACGTAATGGCCAGCAAATTTGGCCAGATAATTTTTTGCGGGCTGATGTCGTTACAAAATTTTAATCAGGGAGTGTCGGTTTAACTGTTTAATTATCCACACTGCTTGTAATACTGAGTCATTTAATCTAGAGTTACTGCCGGTGAAATAAAACAAATGAATACGCATATTATATATATATGCACACAACCCTATGGAGTCGCAGCTTCGCTTAGCAAAAAGGACAAAGAAAAGTCGTTTGGCCTCACATTAGAAACAAAGCTGTTGTTGTAAGTACGTATGCCTAACCCCGTCCTTATCCTCAGCTCTAAATCTTATCGAATCCCCAGCCCTGCCCCCTGCCCTTTCAATAATATAAAAAAAAAAAAAAAACAGGAGGAAAGCAGAAAGAAAATGTGAAAGAATAATTCATCATTATCAATTGGAAATATATATCCGTACAACATGTTGTATAGAATATCGTTAAAAATACACAAGAGGAGGTCTCTATAAATTATAAATAGGCTTCACCACCTTTACCAAAAATTCCCTATTTCTGTGACCTTAACCTTGCTCTTAAGTGAGACAAAACATTGCATTTCGTACTAGTCAGTTGATAATGAGTAGCTCGTTTGCCTCTCTTTCGCCGCGCACCACTCTCTTTGATGGTTAACGTACTTTCGACCTATTGGGTTTTCCCCAAAATCTTGTTTTGGACTATTACAGCAGTTGTTACCAATAATTCTTCTTCTTCTTCTTTTGTAGTTGGTCCGACTATAAGACGATTCCCCAACCGCAATTATTAGGCTGAGGGCGAAAGACAACTGATAGGCGAACACATTGCAGCAAGGAAAATAGCTACGTACGGAAAACCTTGATACGAATCATGCAATAAATTGGAATTCTATTCTCCTTACTCCTATGCGTCCGTTGCTCTCTCTCTCTCTCTCTCTCTCTCTCTCTCTCTCTCTCTCTCTCTCACTTTCTCTTTCTCTCTCTTTTCCCCAAGAGCGATGTTGCTCGATACCTTGAAAGTTTCTCATAGCCGCCCCCCCCCCCCACCATAGTGCTATTCATATAATATTCTCTCTGTGTGTAAGTGTTTTGTGTGTGTGTGTGTGTGTGTGTGTGGCAGAGAAAGATTGTAAACAGAAACGCACGCGAAGAAAAGGGGGAAAATGCTACCTCAAAAACAAAACGAATAAAAACGGTGGGGGATAATTTATAACGAGGGATGAAATAGGATGCCGCTTACCCATTGGCAAGTACCCCCCATGCTATTTTAGCCCGGGGCGGATAAACTGTTTAAGAGGAGGCTATTCTAGAATATCCGAGGGATAACCCAGAATATTCCAGAATATCCGGGGGATAACTCAGAATATTCCAGAATATCCGGGGTTTATTCTAGGATATCCTAGATTATCCGGGAGATACTCTGAAATGTCGGGGGGTGGGGGGATGGGGGGGGGGGTGGTTATCTGGGATACCACACCTGTCAACAGCTAAATTGAGGAATACGGTTCAGTCATTGGGGAACATTTTTAGTTATTTGGGGTTATGGACAGCTCCTTAAAGAGTTTTTCTTCTTCTAGTTATTAAATTTTCAATAGTGACACTACAGTACGTGTGCACACTTACAAGGGAAAATTCAATGAAGCAAATTTATTGAAACGGAAGGGGAATAACTATAATTATCCTGAGGAGTAACCTTTCTCCTGATTGTCTCCCATTTCAAGATACGCCTTTTCTTGGTTACCCAGGCTACAACTGCCCAAAATTTTCATTCAGTGCATGCCACATCGCAGCTTAATAAGTCCCCGAGCGATTTGCTGCCTCTCATTAGTGCATTAACATGCTGATTGATAATTAGTAGGGTTTTCACATTATGTAGATGTACGTAATTGTACGCGCATTCAAGTGTATGTGACTGCACTTGTTAGAATGTGTGAGCAACGTATGCGGGCGAACATAGCCTAATATACAAGCAATACGCTGGAAAGAAAATACGGAAAGCTTTATTCACGTCAAGAATACATAGATTACTAGAACTCGGCCTTGTCGAATCATGTTGCGTTTATCCTTTTGAACGAAGATTTTTGCTTCTGGGTGGCTTCAGCTTAACGCTGTTAGCTATAAATACCTCTTTAACCTACCAACTGCAGAAATTAAAGGCACAGGCAACTGTTCTCGTTACCGCCCCCCCCCCCCCCGCTCCTCCAATCGATTGGCCCCTTGGCTTGTACCCCTGGTCCAGCCTCCATCTCCCCCCATGCCCCAGTGGCTGTGCTGGCCTCTCTCAGACTGAGAAACACTGTTAAGTGTTATTATCAAACTTAGACCCATATAATTATTGACTGTGTAACTGGTCGCATGCCCGAAAAGTACGGATTACATGAGCACAAGTGAGCTCAGAACTCACCAGGCAGTGGACGCTGAACAGGCAAGCAGTCAGGTCATAGACACATGTACCCACTGAATGAAAGAAGCTAAACTGAAGTAACACCGTGAGTGAGTTAAGCTGGATTTTCATGTGTGCGGAAACAGAAAGGGCAACGGCAATGTCAAAAACCCTTCAAGTAGCCTACGTGTAATGAAATAGAAAGAATGGGCGCTAAACACAGAAACAGTAAGAAAACTGGAAGCAACAGAAATGTGGTTTCTGAGAAGAATACTTAGAATTCCATGGACTGCCAGAAAGACAAATGAAGAAGTGTTGAGACAAGCAGGTCAAAAGAGGACACTCGTAAACAAGGTCAGAAAAAGACGGGGAACATTCTTTGGCCATAATTATAATGAGAAGGCGAGGACTAGAACATTTAGGAGCAACAGGGGAACTTAATGGAAGAAGAAGCAGGGAACCACAACGCATAAAGATGCAGGACGACCCAAAGGCCTGGCTGGAAATGCACACAACCAACGACGGCATCAGGGCTACAGAAGATCGTGAGCGATGGACGGTCATGACCGGCAACGCCTGCCGGCAGGGCACTTAATGATGATGATTTCATGTGTACAGACACCGTTCCCGTACACGTGGAAACACTCTTTTTACCACTTGATGATTTTTTATTTTTTTTTGACGTTGCCGTTGCCGTTTCCGCAATTCCGCACACATGAGAACACGGCTTTGCACCGTGGAAACAATAGGAATAATCTAAAATTACCACCAAGCATTTTTCTTTTAAGCGACTCATTTACCCTACGACCAGACATATCACAGGTCATGAAATCTTGAGCAATGACATGGACAATACAACTTTGCCTTTTTGTCTTTGTTCTTTGTCAATATTCAAGTCTTCATGTGACCTAGCACTCAAAAGTGGTAGGCTGAAAGTATTGCGTACAGTTTTGTTTGTGCTATCGAGCATCATAGTTCTTGGTGACGGAGAACAGTTGACTGTTATTCTCTCTCTCTCTTTCTCTTTCTCTCCCACGTCTCTCCCCCCCCCCCTCTTTCTTTCTCTCCCACCTCTCTTTTTTTCCCCTCCCCCTCTCTCTCTGTTTCTCTCTCCCGTGTATTTAATTCGATGTTCAACTTAAGAGCTCTGAAGACGAAACGTCAATGAAGAGAGTGTACCCAAATAGACCATGAAGAGCGCAAAGTGCACGTTATCGTGCCGACGTGCCGTAAAAACCCAAACTCAAATTCAGACTCAGAACCCTTCCTCTCTACCATCTACTTAAAACAGTGGAAGTGTATATCGGTACAACATGTTGTATGGATATGGACAGTGCATATCCGTACAACATGTTTACCAAAAGCGCGACTGGTGAAGGTTTGCTGAAACAAAACTTGGTATGGTGTTCACGAATTTAAAGTGACAACACATGGAATAGTCAGATGGACCTGGGGGCGTGAAGGTCTAGTCAGTTTGTATCAATGGGCGGTAGTCAGATTGACTAATCAAGCGAAAAGGGTTTGAGGTAGCCATTGGTGATCGACGTGCACTCAAGTAAACTATATAATATATTATTAGCGCAGATCACGCAATCTCCCAGCAGAAGTTGGACTGTTTGCTACTAAGCCGATTCATATTTTTAAAAACTATGCAAATTGATAAGGTCAGTACCGGTACCGGTGTGTGTACATGTTGTATGGATAATTATATATAATCTAAAACAATTGTTCCCCTTAGCATGGCAAGGCTCTAACTCCCTTCCTTCAACTTCTGAGAAAATGAGGATTGAAGTTTCACGTGATCACAGCTTTTAGAGCAAATAATTTTTAATTCTTTTTAGTAATACTTAAAAATTACATACCGAATCTGCTTGATACTTTGACACACAACCGAGAAGACCCGCAGAAGTAGTGTGTAGTGTGTAACTGAGTTCAGCCAAAAAGTGGAGATAGAAACTTATCATTCTTAGGAGACGAATTATTAACTCGCAAGCTGAAACAGCCACTGACGCGCCTATGTAGCAGTTAGCTATAACAATTAACTGCATGGACGACGTTTAGGGCAGTGATTCCCAGCCTTTCCTTTCAGTGCAGAAGGCGGCATTTCTTGTCAGCCATGGACACAAGATCGTTCCCCCCTCCCCACGAAGCCTCCCCCCAAACCTCTTGATATTCAAACTATGGAGAACAAACTTCAACGTATCAATGCCATTAATGCCCGTGTCGGCGTGTGAGTGAGCTTGCGTTTCCTTCAAGTTTTAATTAGTTAATTATTGAAAGTAACACCAACTCATTGACAAATGAAACTTATCAAAAACTGTAATAAAATAAACGGTTGTTTCATAATTAATCACCATGTCTGAAGTCCTCCTCCCCCCCCCCCCCAACGCCCCACCACCACCACTCCCCACCCCTATCGCGAGGGGACGGTCTGCTGCCCCCATTGAGAAAGAGTGACATGTTGGAACACTAATGTGTCATTGATGATCAGAGTATAATAATTATGCAGTCAAGCTGTTGCAAATAAAACTGCTATAGTACAAAAAAAAAACGGCCCTGGTTATATGTAACTGAATTTGTTGAATTTTTGCTGGGTATTATGTGTTTAGTGCTGGTTAAAAACCAGTGGCGTTAATTAATACTTCTGGCATATTACGAGTTGGGTGAGAAGACAGTATCGTCTGAGGATCAAGAGTGGCAGTCAGAGGCGAGCAATTGAAGATGAGAGAAAACTACTATACGCCACAACCCTGGACATGACCCTTTACAGAAGCTGCAAACAACACATATGTGACCAATCTGGTCAAACGGGTATTAAGTCGCACTGCATTAAATGGGATGAAATTTGACTCATGTTCATTCCCTACACTCAGCTCAGAGAAAAGGTACCGATGAATCAATTAATTTTGATCGAAGTCACTCTTGGCCGATATAAGTGTTGTTATCCCTGCTCGGCCTCTTGTGTAGAAAGAAGATAATTCCAAGCTTAGAAAGGGTCCAAGTGTAAAAAGAGGAAAATTTTGTGTCCTCATGTAGAAAGGGGAAAATTTTGTGTCCACATAGAAAGGAGAAAATCTTGTGCCTAAGTGTACAAAGGGGACAGGTTTTGTTGAATGTTTACACTACAAGTTCAGTGCCATTTCGTACATATAATTATACATCCTGGTAATAAGAGGTGACACGTTAATAAAATACGGGGTCTTGCGTAAAATGTGGTCTGGATTTGAAGACAGACAAGATTTCTATGCTTGAAACCTGTTTCTATCTTTAGTACTTTGGGCTCCAGCGTGTTAATTATAGGTTTTACAAAGTGGGTAGTAAATTTGAATGTCATTTCCTTGTGGGGTAACAGATTCATTGGTGAGGATGATAACTCCGGGAAATAGCCTACAATGCGAATGGAAGAAATGATTGAAATTTAACTAGGCGTGGTCGCAGTGTCTTGCCCTTGAAATGGCAATGTCAAATATTATAGGCGTACGCTTCATCAAATCTGTACCGGTAATCAGTTAGGCCGATGTACTTTGTAGATGTTTGTAAAGGTGTTTGAATTTGAATCTGAGTTTAGGTTTTACGGTGTGTCAGGTCGATAGCGGCGGGGATGAGCTCTGCTTGGTTCACTGAAGAGAAGACTTTCCGTGAAAGACTGTATAAGGACTTGAAAATGTTTCTTAGGGTAGGCGTTATTTCTGACAGAGAGGCACTCTTTTGTTTAGAGATAAGTCTTTCACAATGTGGGTATTGTAGGTCATGAAGTGAATTTGAAAAATTGCCATTTCATTTCAATGTTTACACGGAAGTGCGAACTGATTTTTAGTTTATTTATTAAACCATGTGTCTGATAATGTGTTTTTTCTTTACTGTAATAATATAGCTGTGAATCCTGATAGTCATATTGGAATGAACCAAAAATGTCCTTTTCATTGCAATCGACATCATCATGATTATCATCGCCACCGTCGTCGTCACCATCATCATTATCAGACCATTAATTTTATACACAACTTTCTGGAAAAAGAAAGAGCTTATATTAGTGTAGGATTGAGGATGTCCATTAAATTAAACAAAACAAGGGGAGGGGGAAAGAAAATCAGCAGCAACAATAACAGCAACAAAAATAACAACATCAAATGTGGTGAAATAAGATAAATGGAAAGAAACGCCTTCCATTTAAAGTCTGTGAAAATCAATGGATCAAGAAATTTCGGGTCAAGCTGGTCTCTCGCCAACCTAAACCATTATAAATTTTTAAACAGTTCACTCGCGTGTATAGATTTTCAGAGTGGCTTGTAGCGTCTAAACTTGAAGAAGAAGTGTTATGAAGCAAAGTGAACGTGGTAGAAACAGGGGGAGGGGGAACATCGCCTGTCATGCGTCACCATCAACATTATTGTCATTATCAAAAGTAATATTAGCAGTATCACTCAATCAGTATAAAGTTGCAAAGACAGACGCTTACCAAATAGGGAGATATTTCCCGCTCTACGGTGTCTTCACAGAATGTGGGCTGCATATCCACCCAGATGCGTACGAGGTATATGAAATTTCGTGTTTGTCTTAACTGATTTGATCCAGATGCTTAATGATTTGACAGTTATTGCCGGATTTGCTAATACGAAAATGTTGAGGGGGGGGGGAGGGGAGGAGGACCAGGAAGGCTCAGAGTCTCTTACACAAAATCAAAGCATACATTTCTGTGAAAGAAATTTAAAGGTAAATTGACTTAGAAAACAGAAGACCACAATAAATACCGCCAAAGGAAAATTTTTTAATGCATGTATAGCATGGAGAAGGTACTCGGAAATGATATCATACATTTTTACTGCTATTCATGGTGCCCCACAATGACAAAATGCACCTAGGCACATGCATAAATGCACACATACATATTGCGGCAATCAGAATCCAAGTACGGTTGGCATGTATAATTTTACTGTTTCAATGTATTCTCAAGGTCCTCCCCATCCCTTATATTAAAAATCAATATGAAGCCTTCACTTGACCCAGTTATTCATTTATCAAATGCGCACTTCGTTATCATGTGCCCCACCTGCCGGCCTAAGCCAACACTGTGGACTATTGAAACATGCAAAGTAGATGAATGTAAATTATGACGTTACTGAAATTGTCTACTGGATACTACAATGAGCTGCTGTCCCCTGAACCCCCAGCCATCCATGCAGTACAGCCGGTTGTATGACATTTGGAGCACTACTGCAGATCAAAGAAAGTCGCCATGTGATATTTGGAGCACTAAGTTAGTTCAAAGAAAGCTGGCATGTGACATTTGGAGCACTAGCATTTGGGCTGTGATTTTATCAACCTGTTGACTACCGATTACTGTACGAATATTTTGCAATAACTTGCGGTGGGTACCACAGGGATAGAAAGTTTCTTTATAGGCCTCTCCGTCAGTCAATTCCAGATGTATAGAGACTAGTTAACGTTGGCAAAATTATTTTGATATTATTTGGATATCAGGATATATTAGAACCCAAATATGGATTATTATAAGCATAACTGAACAAAGAAACATGTTAAATAGTCCATATTTATTCAACGATCGGTTTCATATTTCACATTTTTTTGCATTAAAATCTCAGAGCCGTGCGCGTTTTGAATAAATGTTTTTTTTTTTTTTTAATAAACATTTTCCCTTTGCGTTTATACAGGCTTGGGGCTGTCTCGTGAAGAGGCGCGCATTAAAAATGTTCATTTCATTGGTTTTTTTTTTCCTTTTTTTGGTTTATTATTTTTTTAATAACTGGTTAAACAAAATAGATAATCTACACGAGACTTCACACTGTTGTCGAAGGCCTAAGGGAAGAATAAGCTTCGTGGGACCCAACAAAAACAATAGGACAGTTTTGTGGAGGGAATTGGACACAGAGATCAGAATCGCCAGAAACGCCACAAACAGTGGCCATGACAAGGCCAACAACACCAATAATATTAATAATGATGATAACATAATAATACCTGTAATAATAATTTTAAAAAAATAATAAAAACAACAACAACAACAACATCATCATCGGCATTATTTATAGACCAGTCTTTTTTCACCTAATTCATGATGATGCTGATGATGATGAGCAGAACTAAATTTTTTGAGTGTAAAAGAGAGAAATTGTTTTCAATAGATTTGCGACTTGATGTTGATATGAGTCTGTGAAAATGTAATCGAATACCAGCGGTATAGGTGCGCCAAATGTCATACTGAAATTTAATTAATTTTTGGTAGTGCTCCAAATGTCATACTGCAATTTGACCTAGATTTAGGCAGTGCTCCAAATGTCATGTTTTAAAAGTTTTGGTGCTCCAAACGTCGTGCTACCGTACAGCCATGTGATTTTTGCATTTTTGAAATATTTTTTTTACTCCGTTCAATTACGGCATAATAGCAATAATGAAAATAAGAATAATAATAATCATGGACTAACAGCAGGTAATGTTTCCAAACACTCATGTGATTAAGTTTGTGTAACTCCCAAACAATCGAAGATCAGTCTCAGAGATTATGCACATCGGTCGCAGGATCATCGAATCACAGGGCTCGTTAGGTAAATCTAGAGTCAGCTTGCTTCAGGGCAACGGGGTCATTGAAATTTTGGCAAGTTTTCATGTAAACTTATTTTAATGGGGGGGGGGGGGCGAATGACTGCGCGAGATTTCCTCGCAGCTATATAACTATAGACACATTGAAAACCCAGTAACGTGTTAGCTTTTTTTTTTTTTTTTCCTTTTGCTAAGCGACGAGCTATTGTATGACAAAACCACCAAAACCAGCAAGTAAAAGACAGTGGGAGGTTATAACTGGAAAAAACAATGTGAAGTAATGGTTCTAGTCGCTTTGATAGTCTTTAAGTTTTTATCATGCAAAGTTGTGCCAGGATGGTAGACTAAAAGGATAGCTCAACCGGTTGTCTTGGTAACACAACGTAATCTCGTTTTGATCATTCGAAAGCATCAACAACACTTTCTCTGGCTGTTCCATCAGTTCAACAAAATTCGGTGTCACCAAAAAATCAGTAGAAAGAGATTTTCTAAAAAAAGGAATTTACTCAAACTATTATATGACAAAGTTAAAAGCACAATTATGTTAATTAATTACATTTTATATACTTCATTAGCTGAATTTTAAAATAAAAGCCTATTCATTTCGAATGTCAGACAATAGAATAGCAGTGTATCTATCGGCTGCAGTAGCGTGATCACGTGGCCCACAACTTCCGTTTGGAGAGCATCGTGCATCCCTCATCTTTTGGCTGGAGTCCATATTTTCACTAAAAGTTGGTGAGTTATTTAATATTTGTTTCCAAACCAGAAAGGGATGTTATTATCACCGTGGTGGTTTTTTGGATAACCAGTGTGTTAAGTATAGGCTCTGATGTAATTCTGACCACGTGTTTGCTTATATTTTTGTAGTGGATCATGAAAATAAAACAACTGTGCCCTTTACAGTGGTGTTCGCGGGAAAACTCGCCACGTCTGTGGTCTTAACTGTTTTAATATCTGTAGGCTATATCTTTACCGAAAGAATCTTGCAGGATATATAAAAATGAACGTTTATCCAAAGTGACTATATCTTTGCCATTCAGTAACGCTAATGGTAGACTTGAAAATGCAATTTTTCATCTGGGACGTTTCTTTGTTTACACTGACTACGCAGTTTCAATATGGCGATCATTAACATCGCACTATGCCGTGTGTCAAACAGAGAGTATTAAGATGTATTATATTCAACAATGGGAGTAATTGTTTCAGGTGAAGTAGGTTGGAATTTTGTTAAAAATGTCTTGAGACTATCAGAAAACTAGGAAACGCTGCACTGGTGGTAGGCCTAAATCCACAGGCAGAATAGATTAGACCTAGACTACTTGATCCAGGTCTAACAGGCCACTGAAAATTTATCTTAAAATTGTCACAGTCAAGTAGATCTACTGCATATGTTTAATTAACGTAGGACAATTTTCACGGCTAGACCTAGAGTCTAGTCATATCTAGATGACAAGGGGACAAGGTGGTCTAGAGGCAAGGTGCTCGCCTCTCATGCCAAGGGTCCCGGGTTCTAAACCCGGGCAGTGCAGGCATGTTGGAAATTGGATTTTTCTCATATTTTCAAGTCCCTGGTCCTATTGGGGGGTAGGATCGAGTACCTAGTCTTCTCGGATAAGGACGAAAAAATTCGGAGGGCCCGTGTGCACGTTGTGCACGTTAAAGATACCTTGGCAGTTGGAAATCGTAAAGAGCAGGCCGAAAGGCCGCTGCCCGGGCAAAATTGAAAATTGAAATTAATAGATTAAAAGTTATCCATACCACCCCCGCCAGAATTTATTATTCATTATTAAATATATATTGTTATTAATAAATATTCAAATATTATTTGAGTTGTGTGTTGTGTGAACTGATGTGAGTTGTGAACTGCTGTGAGTTGTGAACTGTTGTGAGTTGTGAACTGCGCCTAACAGGCTGCGTTACAATTTGCTCTGAGATAGAGAGAGAGAGAGTGAGCGAGACAGGGAGAGAGAAAGAAGCAGTGCAGTGTGTTGAGCGCTTCGCCGGCAGCTCCATTCTGCTCTGTGGTTGACATGTTGTTTCTGTAAAGCGCATAGAGCATTTTAAATGGATATGCGCTATATAAATGCTATACATTATTATTATTATATTTGTCATGATTTTTTTTTTGACCTTTCCAGTTTCCAGATTGTTTGGAAGATAGTTTTAGGCCTATGTGGTGCCAAAGAATAGAAAGTACAAGAGCCAAGTCATGTTGGCCATGTAGCCTAATTGCTTTGATCTCTACTTCGTCAACGTTTTATTTGGGTTGCCGATCTAGAATTTTGTAGGCCAAGTGAAAGTAGCTCTAAATAATGTTTTAGAACTGCTGTCATCCATAGTCCCTTTGCACTGTTTAACATACGGCAGGGATAAAACACTGGCTAGCTGTCTTAAGGGGATGGGTTTTTAAACACATTGTTCATCGTTGAATAGTTTGCAAGTGAAGATTTTTTCACTTTTCTTTGTGATTTTAGTGGAAACTCACATTAGGTCTTCATATTTCTCTTATAAAGTAAAGTACATTGTAATTGATTACTGAGTGACTATACTCCAGACCCCCTGATGAATAGCCAAATGGCTATACTCCAGTCCCGGACCAATGAAAAGCTGTCTTTCATCGCCAAGTTAGGCTACGGTAAGAAAACAAACATTCGAATGGTGGCATGGATGTTGATAAATCTAGATCTACATGTTTTGTTGGACCTGGGGGGCGTGAGGGTCTAGTCAGTTTGTATCAGTGGGCCGTAGTCAGATTGACTAATCAGGCAAAAAGGGACTGGGGTAGCCATTGGCAATCGATGTACACACGTCCAAGACTGGAGTATAGGCATTTGGCTAGTCGTCAGTCCGGGACCGGAGTATAGCCACACCCAATTGGTTAATTACATCTAGTATAGTAATTCTGATATTGTTTTTGCTGAAGCGCGAATTGCAGTAGAACTTTCGTTGGCCATGTGTTTATGTTTGCGTATCATCTTTGGGGGAAACTCTCTTTCTTATAGTTACCATCATCATGATTTAGCTTTCCAAGGCATTCCATTATTGGCTTATTAAAATTATATGTATTTGTGTTTCAGATGATGTGCCTTCTTTATATAAGTAGTGCAGCAGACTAAACAAGTTGAATTTCAGACCAGTATTGTCTTAGGACATTGATTATTCAAGAAAATGGCAGATTCTGGTAAGATTTCCATTTTTTCTGCTTAGTCTTGCCACACTATACATCAAAGTGTACTATACCATAGATGTTTGGTTTTGTAATTCTTACCTCATCGTGAATGCAGGATTCAGGCCTGTCTGAAGAATTAAGTTTCTGATGCATTGATGTTGTACTATTTTAGAATAAAGAAATATGTCAAAGATTGAGACAAATGCTTTTTAGATTTCATGAATCAGTAAAACTAGGGTATTAAAAAATTGGCTTCAAAGAATTTAGCTAGAATCGAAGATAATGTGACCAAAGCAAAGGGATATGGATAATTTTTTTTTTTGTGATCAAAAAAGTTTGTTTTTCTTAACTGCCAAATGCATCAATTTGGTTATAGACCATGAAGTAAAAACAGGTATGAAGAAAAGCACACACTATGTAATCAGTAAATTAAAGTATGATATCATTAAACAGCTGGGGTTGGGGGGCATTTTCAATGTTCATAGGGGGGGCATTTAGCAATATTTCAGACAGGTCCAGGAGAAAAAAAATTAAAGAAAATGAGGAATCCACTTGTGCATCGATGGTTAAGAGAAAATTTTCAGTTATCGGCAGATGTTTTATGTTTTGCCAGTGTAAGCTGGCATGTTGGATTCTGCAGGTTGCTTGCTTTGAATTATACAGTGTAACTGCTTGAGGACAGAGAATACTATTTTACGGTGCATATACCGTAGTTCAGTATAACTTTTATTAGTCTTGTTCTTGACAACAGAGCATACCTGTTGAAGAGAATATCAGATAACCCTTAGCATTGTACAGTATGGTGTCTCCAGTGATTCTGTTGGTAATTAATAAAACTATTTTATTTTAATTACTAAGAAAGCATTTTGTAGCAACAAATCGTTTAGCCAGCTTGTCTCATTGGCATCTCATTCCACACCACAAACCGCTCCACCTCAGCCAACCTCTACTACCACAGTGATATGGAAAGAAAGTGAAAATGCGGGGGTGAATGTAAAGTTGTAACAATGTGCACTCCTGTCTAGTGAAGGTATACCTGATTTTAGTATGTGAAAGTATTAGTAAACTCCGTCACCACCAGACATCACAATGTTTATAATATTCTGTGTGTGCACAATAAGCACTGACTGGCTAAGTGTCTTAGGGGTATTGATATTTGTGACACTTCCCACATCACATGTCAGTGTGTTAATTTTTAGACTTGTCACAGATGTTTAAATGTGACTGGTAAGCTCATATTCATCACCCTTAGAAGTGCACCATTTGCAATAATAATGAGAGTACAAGACATACTTTCTAGCTCATTATATGCATCTAAAATCAAAACAAATACAGTTGCCAATTTGTTAGAAGTGTATCAGTTAGCAAATACAGAGAGAGAAATGAAGCATTGTAGCAGAGTAATATTTTTGGCTGATAATACAACTCAGTAGGGCCAGTTACCATCTCAGTGTTCCTTATAGAATACTGACAAACATCAGAGAAATTGGCTGGCAGCTGGACAGGCTAAAGGAAACAAGATGGGCTGCAGTATTGGACCATCCATTTTGCAGTGCAAAAGATTTAGGCATGTTGCTGTTGTTATCTTTGTCTCCCATTCTCCCATTTCTCATTGTTTATTGAGGCCATACCAAGGAAGCGCTTTCTGCCCCCTATGGATCCCAATCCCATGTGATAAATGCCATTCATGCAAATGAACTGGAATTTGTAACAAGATTTGAATACTGACATTCACATTTTCAATCTGATCTGTTTTGAGGCACCATTCTGCCTCCCCAGAACTTTGTTGCATTTTGATGTATTTCACTTGGGGCAGCGCTTTTAATTTATGTTGCATTTTTATTGTATTCGTTAGACTTTCATTATGAGCGAAGTTCATGTATTTTTGCAGCTACACAGACTTTGATAGTAAAAAATTTAGGGCACAGAGTAGGTGTAAAGCAGCCTGTATATAAAGCCTGTTTAGTTTCGCAGTCAGAGTTTTCTAGTCTCTGGCTATTCCATATCCGCACACTTGCACATTAGTCATCATTAATCATTTAATGTCATCAGTTGAACATTTCCCTGTTGATTGTTGTTATGTTTGCCTCAGCTAATTGCCATGAGCAGTCAAATCTGAACCCCAACTGACACCCCACATCCATGGGTGAAAGTTTGCCGGAGGTGCCGGAAAAATTGGGGCCGTCGGGCCTCATGCCGGAAATCGTCCGGGAAAGCTTGTTGTTATGTGTGTTACACTTCTTGTGTTTGTGGCATTGATCCGTGGGATTTTGTGTGGCAGAAAAAATGTTGCAGGAAATTTTGAGTTGGCTAACTTTCACCCATGCCCACATCATGGTATTGGGAGTCTCCTAATTTCTGTTCAACTGTCCAAAAACCAACTTCTGATCGTGGAGTAATCTTCTTGTCATAATAATGTATGGTTTTCCTGTCTTTTATATATGCATTTCCTTTTTTCTTTTCATCATGGATGGGGGCCTTTGACAATGGGGGAAACTTTTCTTTGGGATCTTATGTTCTAGAAAGAAAAGTAATGCAATAGGTCTCATTATTTATTTAACATTTGCATAAATGGAGAGTGGAATAGTTCAGTTAACTAAAGTATCTGCACCCAAAAGACATTAGAAATGAAAGAACACTTGCTGCTCCCTATTACTTGCCCTTCCCCTTGTGTCTTTTGATGTTGCATATAGAAGTTACAGATTTCAGCCCTTAGAATTTTGTACAGAGGTATGGTTGTCTGTACGTTTGGTTATGTAATTGACAGCAAGATGGACAATATTTTTTAGCAAAACAAACCCTTTGCTGTTATTTCTTTGTCCTGTTCAAACAAAGTATGTTTGCTAGGCTCTTTTACATGACGAGCCGTACTCAGCTAGATTGAGTCAATGGTACCTTACAAAACCCCATCGATAGGCTTTCTGATTACTGTGGATTACCCTTTGGTCTGTCAGAAATGGCTTCAAAACACATGGAAATTGTTATATTTAATGGCTTGATGTGCTTTTTTAGTACGAGCAGAACATAGCCTGAAGCATTTTGGCTTTCTGGCAAATTGTGTCAAAACAGTGGAAGTCTTTCATGAACTTATCAAAAAAGTTTGGGATCCTGTGTGAGAAAGTGACTTTTCCTTTTTTTTATTTGCTAGGCAAGGGTACAGTGAATTGATTAAAAAGAAAAAAGGAAATGTTTGTCATTGAATTGAATGATCAGTTTGCTAGAGAGATGCAATAATTATGCAGTTTTGTTACTAGTGCAGTCACAGATTATGCATTTCGCACTGCCCATTGAACAGTGACCAGATAAGGGAAAGAGATGGGGTGAAATACATGAAACATCACAGTGAGCAGTGGTTGTTAGTTTTCTCCTTGGTTACCTCCACCCCCTATAGTGGCCAGCACCATCCACAACCAAAGACTACAGAGGTTTTGCAACAACTAAACCAAAACAGCACAACAGTGCGCTACAGGTCAAGGAGGCAATATCTCTGCACGTGAAATTCCTACCCATTAGTTGGATGGGGGGAGGGGGGGGGGGGTCTTTCCAGAACAGTTCTCGGTTTCATTCTTCACTCTCTCTGTCTGTCTCTCGCTTTCTCCTCCTCCCCCCCCCCCCCTTTTTTTTTTCTTTTTTTGCTTTGGTATTCCAAGACGGCTAAAGATGTGTCATTCGAACTAACTCTTGGTTACAGTGACAGAAGGGGTTAATTTTATAGAATCAAAGCCATTAGCATCAGATGTCTTTCCACATCAAACGTGCTCAGATTTTCTCGAGAGTGAGTGTGTATGATGAAGTTCTGAATTCTAGTTTACATATTTAGCTACAATTAATCAGTGCATGCTGATTACCAAATCTGCCATTGGGGACGGAGAGGCGGGGAGATTTGGACAGCCAGATGTTGGAAATTTAACCAGTGTTCCACTCACCCCTCGTCAGCTGTATGAAACGGTCGTTTATGAGCTCAGCCAGAATTTCGGCAGATGTGTTGCTAGGTAACCCACGCCACACCAGCGTCCCCATGGTAACAGGCGGGCTAGCGTCAAGTAATGCCAGTCCGTCTCTCCCCACCCCAGTTCCTTATTTAAATACTCCCACCCCCGATTTCTGTCTGCCACGTCTTCTCAGCCCGCTTTTCGTGAGCACCAGCGGGCCCCAGAGACAGGGCTCGCCAACCCAGGGTAATGATTTAAATTTTGCCCAAATAGACCGGGGCTATAGCTTGATGCCCTTGCTATGCGTTGCCTTGGTTACTACTCATCTATTCCTCTTTCTTCTCTCACTCGCCCTTCCCCCCTCTATCTCTCTGTTTTCCATAATCCTTCCAACACACGCTCATTTCCACGCATTTTTTTTTTACTTTGTCGCCAAGTATCCTCGCTGTCACATCCTCGGTTTATCTAGAAACGAGTTTCTTCTCTTTTCTGTCTGTGGTATTTCGTCATTTTACCACAATCTTCGTCGAAATGACACTTTGGGACCGGCCGCCTCCCTCGCTTTGATGCAGCGGTGATTGTTTTGGGAACATTCAAGGGCCAGTGAGTGTCTTGATGAGGTGCAACAGAAACTGGAACTGGAACTGATTTGTTGCCCTGTGTTGGCAACTTTCTGACCACTGACTCCATGAACGGTGCTTTCTTTAGTCATTTAATTTTTTGGTCATTTGACTGCAGGGGAACTGGTAATGTGACCACAGGGTTGGGGATGGAGGATCTTCCTTTGTGTAATACAACAGGTTAAGTAGAGGGGGCACGGATTAAACTTTGGTCCCAAACGCATTTGATTTGTTGTGGTGGAACTTTGCAAGGGTCCACATTTGATTTTATATCTGACAGTGAGTTTATATGCGCTTTTTTCTTTTTTTTCACGACGTTTGAGGTGAGACTTCGGATATTGGATTGATAATGGAACACAGAGGAAGAGAGTGGACGTAACAAACAAAAGAAAGCAATAATTTGTACCTTAAAAGGAGCACCCTTTGTTTTCTTACTTCACCCATAACTTGACACGGTCTTACGCGCTCTAACTCATTAATATTTACCCAGATCTGTTGGTCAGTTCAGAGTTGTTAGAGGAGTCGGGGAAAAGGGGTTGGGGGTGGGCATAAAAAGAAATATTCATGCCGAAGACAAAATGATGGGCGGAAAGCCGTATACTCAACAGTTGCATTGACACTTCTAGCAAGTCTTCCACCGTGCTCGGACGCCCTTGTGCCATCATGGTGGTGGGGATTCGTTTACGCGTAACTATGGAGACATGTCGAGCATTGTCATTGTGACTCGCCAAGTAGACCGAGGTCTCTATTTCATATGAACCGCTCACTGATTGTTCCTTCGAAGTACCACCTAACTACAGGGGATGGTTTAGCATAGTTACAGAAGACAGCGATGATGAGAGCGAACTACATTTCGTTTGACCATTGTGCTCGGATATTACGTTTTCTCCCGTGTTTACACTTGGGCGGTTCCAGTATTTCACAAATTTCCTATGCATGACAGTGACATATAACAATGGTAAGGTTTCTTCTCGGCATTTGTTTGCGTCGCGACAGTCGTGGGCCATGGGAAGATTTGTTTTGACTCGTGGCAAAACTGGGCCAAATGGTTAATCTTGAACCACTGACTCATGTTTTATACTGGTACTCAGTGACTCATGTGCGTTTCTAGAATGTCAAGTCTGACTTCAAATCGAAGTTGTTAAGAGCCTAGATGAGTTGCTCGTCATTTCATTTTTTCCATGTGGGAAATGGGGACCAATAAAAAAAACCTGGGTTCCTTTGCTGTCAGATTCTAAGTACACGTACTTTGGTCTTCTTTAAGAAAAAAAAAATTCGAGACATCGATGGAATGGCAACTCAGCGACTCCGATGGAACAGCAACTCAGAAATTGTAATAGCAGAGTATAAGAGAATGTGCCAGATAATATGTGCATAATGTGTACATTGTTGGAAATCCAGCCATCAGGCTTGCAACTCTTCAGCTGTAGATGGTCAGGATATCAGGCTGCACACTCGACGTAGGCTTTACTGACCCAGGTCTGCCGTCTTTGAAAGGTCATAAAAGGCGATCATGGAGTCAAAGGAAGAGTTGTTTTCTTTTCCTCTGTGCATTGTAAACGCATGTCATTGTTTTTCCTGCACGCAGCACGTTTACCTTGTCCTATGTACCAAATGTCGCCTCGAGTTAAGCCAGAATGACTAACTTGCTATAACCGAGCAATAATGAACTTCAGGAATCAACGATGTTGTTACTGTTAAGGAAAAAAATAAAAAAAACAAATTTTAATCACCTATGTATCACATCACTACTTAATGGATGAGGAAGGTAGTAACAGAAAATGGAAGCAGTCACGTAGTTCGAGTGTTGGTCGAGTATTCAAAGTTTGTGCATTCCATGAAGGGCCGGCTTTGTGTCAATACTGCTTTAACTGTCGTCAAGATAAAATTGGGGGACGAAATGAAGGATCCCAGTCAATTTATTTGTGCTTTGATTTCAACGTTTCCTCTTCCCCACACCCCCTCCCCCAACGGAAAAATGGAACAAACAAAATGTCTGAGGAAAAGGAAAAAATACTGCGGGGGGGGGGGGGGCGTGAACCGATGCAATCGTACATGTATTAAATTGCAACGGTATTTCTTGTTGAAAACAAAATCCCGGCAGTGGCAGTTTATACCAAACAACACAATTAAAATTTAAAAAAAAACAGAGGTTAGTTAAACTTGACAAGGAGGACAGGATTTAATGAAGCATGTAGGCTGAATGACCTACATTCATTCTTAATACAGTGTATCTTTGATGGGCACAGAGAAATTTGTTTTTCATTCTTTAAACCTTACGCTTTCTTCTTGTAATAGAGCTGTATGAGGTACAATATAAATTTTCTCCATATTTTGCTGCCACTTTCCTACTTCTAATTTTGTCACGGGTTTCTCATTACATGTAGGCTAGCTGTGAAGTGTCCAATGTTTACTGTACACGCCTGTATAGATAATAACATGGTGGTACAGCTGGTAATTTAGGGGCTACGGAGAACACCACAGACTGCCCACCACATAGGGATGGACCGGACGGGAAGATGACCACGGGAGGGGGGAGTCCAAGTGACCTGCTGGGCAGTGACGGTGGGTGTGGTGGGACAGAGATCGAGAGAGAGTACAGTCGTTGTATGCTTTTGTACAATCATGTATCCTTGAACCGGACAGAGAGTTGATCGCATTGTATGCAAAGACTGATAACAGGGAAAAGAAGAAAGGAAATGGTAGAAGGCGAGTGATAAGGAAACAAACTGTAGGTTTGTCTTTCTTTCTGGCGACCGGTACTTTTATTGGCGAAAAGGGGGTCGTGTCTGTGAAGGGGCAGATGACTGAAAGATAGAAAACAAAACACAGACCTGTAGTGTTTTATGTCAATCCCAGTGTTCACATCTGTTTTGGATACTGCCAATAAATGGGACAGCGGGGAACGAGACAAGTGTAAATGGGAACTAGGACGAATATCTTAATTAACTGAAACCTTTAGCATCAAGGTCTAGGTTGGAGAGGCATGTAATGCCACAGTATTTCATTACATATGCGCGGTCTTGATGACAAAACGGAAAGCTTGAAGCTGGGCTGGGAAGAGGACGGGGGGGGGGGGGGGGAGACAGAAAACCCAAACCGTTTATCAGCGCTTACCACAAGAAGACTAAGGTGAACGTGCATTAGGCGCCTGGGGCAAAAACAGTGGTGGATGGAATTGATGGGAAAGAAATTGCCATGCGAATATAATTTTATTTGTATCGACTGTTTGAGAGACAGAGGGGGGTGCTGTTGATCGGTTCGGTTCAGATTTGGTGAAATGGGATTTGGGGATTAGAAAGCGGATGCAGTCAATAGCGAGGGTAGCCAGCTGCCGCTTCACGTTGCCATGGTGACGCGAGTGGGCTCCCGTCTTCTTTCTGCTTTTTCTGTTCTCTAGCGTTGTCTGATCTTCTTTAGCTTCGCGGTGTGCTGGGCGGAGCAATATGAAGTTTGAAACGCCTTTGTCCGCGGTGCAATGGTAGAAACATTTCAAGTTGGGCCCGCTGGGCAGATGCGTTCACAGACAAGTCGATCGTAGTTAAGTAGCAGTGAGATTCTGGCAGTGCAGCCCTTTAGCAGCGTTGCAGTTGATGATAATGACGGCAACCAGCCATTGTAATTGTGATGAAGGCGTTGTCAATGGAACAATTCTAGATCGTTTATGCATTGAAAATGACTTAAACTTTAAAGTTCCTGAGATTATGTGCTCAGGTACCTTGCGGTTGATTTCAAGAGATAGGAAGAGTCATTAATTCTAAATAATTATTAATATTTTCATGTAGGCCCACGTTAGACAACAAATTATGAATAAGCTTGGGGTGGGTAATGATTTGCCGAGACAACTGCCGAGGGCGTCCTGACACACTCACTGTACAGGCTGGTACCGCCGCAGCTATATCATTTACTACGGTACTGGGAAATGTTGATCGGCGTTTAACTTTGTATTCTATACAAGCACGCGACAGATAGACCTTCTGCGGTTTTCTGCAGACAGGGCCTGACTGGCGGGCGGACAGTGATCTGATACACCCAGGGCAACCCTCTTTGACCCAGGGCGAGAGAACCCTAGATGTCGATTTAATTGTAGTGTTGTTTGCAACTCACTGCGTTTTCTTATTATTCCTGCCACCTCTTCCTTTGTGCCGAGCATGATTTGTATCCACCTTTACATTGGTATCATACTACACTCGGTACGGCACGGTCAGCTTCTAGCAGACAAGATGTGCATACCATAATTTCCTGTGTTTTCATTCATTGTAAATCCGGGAAGACCCTATCATACTAAGCCCGGTCAGACACAGCCAGCTTTTGCCATTATTTCTTGGTTGTATGTTTTGCTGGGTGCAACTGGCCACGACGTTCCGGGGTTAGTATGATACCCCCTTTACACACTCGCCATAGTGCCGTGATGTCTTTACGTGACTTTGTTTTCATAAGTTACTTAATAACCTTATTAGTGCGTGCATCTACATTGACATTAAATTGAGGAAATAGTAGTCGAGTACAAGGAACCGTGGCTGCGTTTCATTGGGTTTGGCAGGGGAGAAAAAGGAAAAGAAAGAAATGACATTGATACTGAAAGACATAGGAAACAGACCTTGACCAAATCAGGAATCTTGCGATGATCATATTGTATATCCTCTCTGTTCTCTCTCTCTCTCACCAAGGGGGGGGGGGGGGGAGAAGATGGAGATTTCACAACTGTGAACGAAACATCATATTAATACTGAAGTCACATTGTCTCTCAGTGCCCATTCCTCACCCGCCCTTCCTCATCTTCTCTATCCCTTCGGCTCGGGGTGGGGTGGATGGGATTAAAATAATAGATGATGGACAGATGGGGTATTTATGAAAGAATAATTGGGGGGCTGTATAGTGAAACCAGCAGACGGACTGACATATGCACACACACACAGATATGTTCCAAAACAACCCACTCACCCCTCGCTATGGTGTCCCCCGCTCATTGTTCGGGTTTGTTGTTTTTAGATATCGTTATTGGATTTGTGAATCTCCGTATGCCGGCTGATCGCTTTGTTCCTATTATTTTTGGTGTGCGCCTCTCTTTTGCCATTCCCATTGTGTCTATGTGCTGTGTGTGTGTGTGTCTGATTGATATTATCCATCCCCTCCCGTATGCAGATCCGAGATCGATTGTAATCATGACTAGGCACAGAATATCAAATCCCTATGGTGTGTTTCTTTCTCTTCCTTTCCCCCGTCACTTACTTTTTTCACCCCCACTTTTTTTTTTGTCTCCTTTCTCTCCCTCTCTATCTTGACACTTCCTCTTTCCATCCCTCCTACTCCTCTCCGTCTGTCTGTCTCTTTCTCCTGTCCCTGCTCAGTCTACGCCCCATGTTTCAAGTATTTTGCTTTTCTTGCTTTTGTCCACTTTGTCACTGCTGCAGCTTCTACGTCTTTTTGTGGTGGTGGAGTAGCACAAGTAGTGTGTGCGACTTACGACCTGGTGGCCGTGGAATGCATTCGTCTCACACCAGTTACTGTGAAGACCTGAAACACAACTTTCACTGCAGTTGGTGTTTTTTATCTGAATGCTGCGCTGTTGGTTTGTCATAACCGGCGCTGTCGTCGGCTTGCGAGAGCAACAGGTTGTGTGTGTGGTAGGCCAGTCAGCTTGGCAAACCAAACGCTTAAATCTCCGATTTAGGTCGCTGACCTCTGAACTTTATCCGTCCCACTTTGCACACAGGAGGCTTGTATACGGTTGTCTTAGCAACGACTGAAGCCAGCGTTTTGATTGGCCGTCCGATACGAGCATGTGGGATGCGGAAGACGAAAAGCACATCATTTTGCGACTGTTGTTACGGTGTCTTCTATAGCTGTGTTCGCCGCCCTCTAAAGGTGTTTCCGTGTAGTTGAAAAATGATGGTATTTTCCCCTACCGCGCTTATTCCATCTCAGTTTGTTTAACGACATATCTGTTGTTTGGAATGTTAAGAAAAATGTAGTCGTCTTCAGAAGCCTTGACAATGGTCATGAATTGACTTACCATAATCGCAACGTGCTTTAAAAGTTGGAAGCTTCCCCGTTGACATTTGTAAGTGTCTTCTTCAATATAATATTATCAGCCACTCTGAATCCACCATTATTTGTATGAATGAAAAGAGGGCAGTCACATGGAATGGATAATTAAGCAGAACAGTGAATGTATGTGTAAAAAGGGAAACTGTTTTGTGCAGAACTTGTCATCTGTCAAAGACTGTACCCTTTGTGGTTGATGTGGAAAGACAGAATGGTTTTTCTGGGTTCATTTATATTTCCTATTTAAAGAAAGAAGTGTTGTAACTCCTACAAGCAAGGGTAAAACGGGCCATAGCAACCAAGCCATAGTTATAACAAGACAAAACACACTTTTCCTTTATATCTATCTTTCTCCCTGGCACACAAATACAGAGAGAGAGAGAGAGAGAGAACGAACATGTATTCATTTTGTTTCAGTGCTATTTCTACCAGAAACTGACGACATACTGTTTATTACCATAGAAGTAGAAGCCTTGTTGGGGCACTTTCATTTATTAATGCTGTCTTATTCATTAAGGTGTTCAGAAAGGCTGACAGTCCTGAATTAATACATGTAATAGCTGTTAGGGGGGCTGTCGACCTGTAAACTGGAGAGTCTGTGTGTCTGTTAGAATTTGAGAGCCAGCTGAGCATAGATCAGTGAAGCTGATTTTTCAGGTTTCCATTTAGGGACTGTTCATATCTGTTTAGCTAACAGTGGTTGTCAACCAGTAGACTGGAAAGGCTATGTGCCTGTTACAACTTAAGAACCACTGAGCATAGATCAATGAAGCTGATCTTTCAGGTATCCTTTCAGAGTCTGTTTAAATCGTTAAAAAAGCAAAACAGACAGACCCTCAAACAATTACCCACATTTGGGAAGGCTTGTTGCACATTGATTTTTAAAGTTTGACGATCAGCATCTAAATTGAATGGCTGGCAGTGCACATTGCTGTTGTTACTGTTGCCATAACACTGGTTCTGGCCCATCAGGCAGCCTGTTCACTGATAATTTTTAATCCATAGGTGCAGGCAAAGATAGAGGAAAATGGTGTGAGCAGTTTAGCTGTCAAATTATACTGGATACTGAGATGAAATGTCTATAATTTTAATCATGTTACCATGTCTGTGATTTTTCGTATTTTAGCAACCCGGTTTTGTTATAAACTGTATGCGATGCACTATATCTGTTACCAAACATATACTCATGATATACAGGCTTACATGCACAATTCAAGCCATTTCAATGATCAGATGTGGTAATACTACAAAAGGATTATAAGTCCTATTTTCTGTTTATTCAGTGCTGGTAAATGTTGCAATCAGTCCAGATCAGAGATATTTGTGTTGGGGCGGCATGGTATCCAAAAGAATGAAAAAAGTTAAGTAAAAAGTTTTCAGTGTGATATGTGCTATTGTTATCAGCTGTACTTTTGTCTGTGGGCAGCCGTGCCTGAAGGAATGCAGTCCTGGATTTTTAAACAGACCATTTCCCATCAGCACTCTGCGCTGCTTGCAACTTGCCAGATCTGATAGGGGGTGCAGAAGCAATAATTAATAGCATGATTGAAACTATCGACTTCACGGTTCCCATTTAATTAAATTTGGCAGTTTGGCCAGCCCTTCACTTGCGGTAAGAATTTTATAGCCTTTTGGTTGAGGGGGAATTTAGACATTTGTGCTCTTTGTCTCACTTGTAGTTTGTTTCTGGAAACTAAAAGGAGGAATATTCTGCCAATAGACAGAAATGTCCTAAACAGTTTGTACATCTTAAATTTGAGTGTCCCTATGGCTCGTTGCCAATAATAGGGTCCTATTCATTGGCATTTCTCTTCAATTTTATCAATTGAATGTGAATCCCTAGATAACATTGTAAGTAGTATAGTTCCTTTTTTCATATTTATGTAGTGATGTGAAGCATGTATGTAAATCTCTGGTTGTGCAGGTGCCAGTGCTGCCCTTTTCTGCTGTTGCTATTAAGTATTTGATATTTACATAGAGATCTTCATCTGGTCTTGTAGGTTTATAAGAGATACCAGGCATCACACTTTTTTTCAGCCTGGCTTTTAAAAAAATTTTAGTATTAAGTTTCTTACTCTATTTCTTACTCTATATTGGGAACACCCGCATCCATAGACACATACAAAGCCAGTTACTGGTAATCTGGTTCTCACTTCGATGGTCTCATTAGCTTTATCTATCACATTTCACCAATCTTGGCCAGTGATACAAAAGGAAGGCTGAAAGTTCATCTGTGCTGAACCAGAGATCTCAGAGTTCAGGGACTGACTGGCCCGTATGGTGGTTCCCATGGCTGTGTTCTGTAATTTACTGTGTAATACTGCAGGAGGTCAGGGTTGCCTGTTGTTATGTGTAGTCTTCATATACGTGAAGATTTGGAGAAACTGGACATAAATTCTTACCACCAGGCTTAGGTGAAGATATGGCTTTAAGTAATCGACTGTTTACTTCACTTAGGAAACATGGACTTTCAGATAGAATAGGGAGATAAAATATATTTAATGACATAAACTAACAAGCTGAATTGTTGCGGAATATTGTGACCAAATGTGAACTTGTTCTGTGAGAGTTAACGTTTCTGATGACATTGCCAGATTCTCATAGCTGTCTGGGTTAAATAAATGAGACAATGAACAGGGCTGTGTGAGCCTGTGTGAAATTTATGGTATTACTGTTGTGGTAGTCCTCTGAAAGCTGAACTAAAAGCTTCACGAATGTCCATTTGAATTGGTTATTATGTATAAATTTTATGTTCATTCTCAGCATGAAGACATAAATCAGTGCTAGGTGCAAGGTGTCCATTGTTGCTGATTGTTTTCTATTTTCCATGTATTCTGCAGGTTGCGAGGATACCATTCCCACAATGGTTCCAGTGTGCAAGTTGCCGGAAGAAAGTGATGCTTCCATGAGGGCTCGCCTTTTCACAAGTTTAAGCCAGAGCTTCCCACACAGCCAGCTCTACAAAGCTCTACATGGAGGGGAGGACATTAACCTCAATGGTGGTGACAACTCAGAGGATGACGATGACAGTCTATATGGTGATCACTTATCAAATAGTTGTTTTGCTTCCTTGCGCATGGACCGTCGTGACAGTGATGACTTCGATGATGACTTGCGGTCATTAGAGTGGCTTCAAAATGAAGACCTGCTCAAGAACATTGGAGGTGAAAGACTTGATAAGGAAGACGACGACAACGAGGAACAGAAAGAAAATGAAGATATTAAACCAGACATCGATCTTCTCCAAGCTGCCACAGGACAGCAGCCTCCTCACCTTCCCTATCATCCACAGAAACATGTCAACAGCAAACCTCCCTACTCATTCTCGTGCCTGATCTTCATGGCAGTTGAAGCATCACCACAGAAACGATTACCAGTAAAGGATATTTACAACTGGATCCTGACGCAGTTTCCATATTTCCAAAATGCCCCCACTGGCTGGAAGAACTCAGTGCGGCACAATCTTAGCCTTAACAAGTGCTTCAAGAAAGTGGAGAAAGACAAGGGGCAGGTCAGTTGGACATTCTTGTGTTCCTGCATGTTGTTGTTCCATTGAATGTTGAAGTGAACAGACATGACAAAACTTGTCCTATGTGGGTTTCCTTGATTTGTTCACCTTGTTGCTATACAAGCTGTACTAAAGCAAGAATTAGCTCTAACTGACAACTGTTGCAGCGTGCAGAGCATTTATAGCTGGAAAGAGCCAGTTTTGCATTTCACCAGGCTAAAAAAAAAAAAATGTAAAGAAATGTGGAAACTTTACCCAAGGACCACCAGAGTTATAAAGTAAAAGATTCACTCTTCAATTGTCACAAAAACCATTCACAGACATTTTACCATTTTAGCACCTCTGGTACCTACGCATGCACACGCGCACACACACACACACACAGAGAGAGAGAGAGAGTAAAAGGAAAACAAAGCAAGAAGTCTCTTCTCCCCCCCCCCCCCCCCCTCCCCCTCCCCCTCCCATGTGATACTTTGCATTTCCTTCCTCTAAAGGAACTCAACCAGCAAAACCAATTGTAATTCTCCAGTCATTCATGATAACGACCTACTTAAAATGATTCATTTTCTATTGGGACTTGGATGGGTGGGGGGTTGTAATGTATGTCAAATAATACAATGGCACAAATACTTAGTCAGGACTGAGTTTTTATCTTTGGCTGACACAAAGTTTGCCAGCTATCACTCTGAGCCATGTGGTTCATAACCTAATCAATAACTACCAGTACATCAGGAAACACTGGTATTTGACATGAGAAGGTAAAAGAGGTTGGTGGCCCAATTTTGTAAATATTGTGAGAATGGGAAGTAGATTCCTTCATTGTGTCAGAAAAGAATGAATTAGATTTGCTGGGAGTCTACCAAACATCAATGTGAATGTGTATGGCCAGATTTAAAGTGGTCTGAAAAAGTTAAATAAGAAACAGCATGGTCTTACTGCCAGCAGGTCAAGGGGGATTGCCACAATTGTGATGATAGTAGTCCTGATGACCCTATTCCACTTTTTACTACTTTCCTTTTGTTGTCATGAACAGTTGTTTAAAGGAGCACTTGAAGCACTCAAGGTGTCCTCAGAGAATCTTCATGACATTGCTGTGGGCCATTGTCTTTTGAAGTTGGGGCATTCAGATCAAGTTGTCAAGTACTAGGGACAGTCTTTAGTTCTAGTTCATGTTCCTGAGTGAAAACATTGATAGCATCAAATTCTGTGTTCTGCCATGCCTTGTAGGGTAATCCAGATGATGGTCATCTGGAGGTTGCATGAAAATATGCTGAGATCCACAGACCAAAAGAAGCAGTTGAATTTGTCAGTAAATGAAAGTGTTCTGTCACCGTTTAATTTATGCAGCCCTGATTGAATGCAGCTTAGCAATTGAGACCCAATTTCATTACATTTTTTTTATAGTGTTCTCATCATAAGTTGTTCCCCAAAAGTCAGATGCTGTGGGTTCTGCCCACTATACAGGTTGCACTCAGGCACTTTCTGTCCATATGGACAGAAGGGCTGCATAAATTTTTGACAGTGTCCCCATGTGTATTGAAATGTTTTGTTAGCCCATCTTCTTCATCTTGAGCATAATTTTTGTTTTGAGATGTAAAAAAAAAATACTGAAAAAATAATTTATGTTCATTTTGCACCATGTATCCTAATTTTACAAGAAGTAATGAAGTGATTTTTGGTTTATTAATATTTAAAAATTTAAATTTAAATTTGAGGAGCATTATGAAAAAGATGTAATTGAATTACTGCATACACTTCCAGTACTGGTAAAGAATACCTTCGTTATCAATTCTGGTGATTTGCTTTGACTTAGATGACTGTTGCAGTTATAAATAGTTTATCTTGTGAAGCTCATGCTTGTAATTAGGGTGAGGATTGAGAGGGGGATGTAAAGTATATCTGTTGTGATGTATCAGATCACATTTGAATATGTCACTCCCAACTGTTTCCCAGCAGGGCAGTAATATGGAAGACTGAGATATTTAGGCTGGACTTTCTTCAGCCAGGATAGGTTTGTAGAAATTGTTTTTGATCACATGGTTTTAGTGGAGTGATTCCACACATTGGTTTTTTTTTTTTTTTTTAATGTACACATATCATCACATGTGTGTGAGGATTTTTGTTTCACTCTAAATGCTGGAAAACATCCGTGTTTTCCAGGCTGGCACAGACTGTACGAAGTGATTCACATTACTTCCTGGCCATGACTTCACACAGTGCACGTTTATATATAATTATGTAACCTGTAACACTCCTCATACCATTTAAAATGGTTTTTGTGGTTAATTTGCCTTAAAGAAATTATTATTGTTAGGGCTATTCATAAATATTAAATTTTTCAAGTTATTGGATTACTTTACTTCAATTCAAAGAATAATAAGCATGGGAGTGCATTACATATTATATTTTGGAGTGAGAAAGTAGTGATCATGTATAAATTACGTACTTTATGTAAACTCCGCTGGGTTTCAGTGTGGAAAATGAATCGCTCACATGATAGCTTGATAAAAGCACAGCATTATCAGTTTATCTAGAGTTTCATAATTAGGAAGGAGTAAAGCTACTCTCTGTGGACATGCAAATGTAAGGATTCAGTATTTCTATTGAAGTACACTGTAAAGTGGCTTTAAATAATATTGTGTGCAGGAATTTCTCTTGGACTGTTCATAACAAAAATATAATTAATAGTCTTCATTTGATCTGACTAGTTACTTTAAATACGCTAGTCACAAGATTCACAGTACTTATAGTCGTCACATTCTGTGTGGGAAGTGTTGGATTTTGAATTGTTGTCAGTCACAATCACGGAATTGTAATAATCTCTTAGTTATATTTATTTAGCAGAATTTGGAGAGGTTGAGGTGCTAGTCTGGTGGGTGGTAAGGGAAAAAAAATTGCTTAATATCTTAGCAAATATTTGTTTTCAGTAATTTCAGTGGGATATTTTATATATATATTTTTTTTTGTGACCAGATGTGCTGAATATTTTTTCTTTTGTCATTTGTATTCATATTCAGCTTAATTGTATTTTGTATTTGTATTTGTATTTGTATAACTCTTTAATCCCATTTGGGAAATTTGCCTTTGTGCCATGGCAGCCCAGTTATAACTGGAGCAGGCACGTCGTCGCCGCAGTGCAGCGCCGGTCGGCGTTTTTTTTGTGGGGGGTGGGGGAGATGAGGGGGGAGGGAGAGATGAATTTTAATTTAATTTTGCCCGGGCAGTGGCCTGTTCGGCCAGCTCTTTACGATTTCCAACTGCCAAGGTATCTTTAATGTGCGCAACGTGCACACGGGCCCTCCGAAGTTTTCGTCCTTATCCGAGAAGACTAGGTACTCGATCCTACCCCCCAATAGGATCAGGGACACGAAAATATTTGAAAAATCCCAATTTCCAACATGCCTGCACGGCGAACCCGGGACCCTTGGCACGAGAGGCGAGCACCTTGCCTCTAGACCACCTTGTCACAGAGATTTTCATTTGAATTGGTATTTGCAACACTTGTCTTTCTGTCGTCACAATGGAGTCGGCCAGGGTAGGGAGACCCCAATGGAAATCATTATTACTGTAAATTGACAGAATGTTGAAATAATTTTGGTTTGAGTTTGCATTAATAGAAAGGAAAAGATCAGATAATCTTTTTCCTTAGCTTACTCAATCATTTCAACATGGTGATTAAAAATGATTATTGATTATGATAAAAAATAAAAAAGAGGTATTTCAGCATGAAGATCACATTGTTAGGTAGACTACCTTTACCTACAGTGGCTGTAAAGAGTCAGTGGTAATCACAATTTGAAAAGCCTTGTCATTTGCCCATTTATTTCACTTGTCCCCAAGTCAGGTGTTCTTCCAATCTTGGACATAAGCTTTCTTCATGAAATGGCCAAAAATTTAATGATGCCTCTTCAAATGGCCAGCCTTGTCTTATGTCCATATTTGTCATTTTGACATGGTGTCGTTTTGAGAGTTGATGTAGATGGTGATTTTTTAGAAATTGTAGGTGAGACATTCAGTCATTGTTTTAAATGGCAAGTTGTATTACACGGTATCCACTATTTCTTGTCTCACAGAGCATAGGCAAGGGTTCATTATGGTGTATCGACCCAGCCTACAGACCCAACCTGTTGCAAGCATTGAGGAAGACACCCTACCACCCATACCACCAACTTCAAATGACTTCCACACAACCACAGAATTACATGCAGTATCAGAGTCTTCCAGGGTAAGGTCTTCTCAGTCATCTTATACTCCCCCCAAAAAACATGTAGTTTGATGTTTGGTAAGCATAGGTAATGCTAACATACTCTTTGTGAAAAGGAAGGTTTTAACTAACTATGGGCTCAAGGACTTGCACAAATTTGTGGAATTTCACGGTGTTTGCAGTTTCCCCAAATTTCAACAAGTATTAGTCACAAGGCTGTAAGAGTGGGGCACAAACACACATATTGTCACTGCTCTACGATAATCAGATAATGGCACATGTCAGACTCCAAAAGGCAACCAATGGTTCCTTGCATTTCCGAGCATGATGGCTGCAATCAGATAATTTTATAGAAAAAGAAATGTGCTAACAGGAAAATTTAATAATCCAATAGAATCACAATGTTATAAGTCACCAAATGACAGGAAAAGAAACAGTTTTTTTCTTAACATCTCAAAAGTGTCAAAAATGACTTATGCCATTAGCACAGGGGAGTGGCGACATATATGCATTGTGGGTGTAGAACTGCATGAAATACACAGTTTACTTCAGTAGTGTTCAAAAGTTATTACATTTTCAACCAAGAAGTGCCTGACACAGGGGGTAAGATTAAGAAAATTATAAACTATTTCACTTCATTTTCATAATTTCTATAACATTTCAACTTTTCCCAATATCTCAGAATTGTCTTACGTGTTTGATATTGTTCCTCTTTGTGTTTGTGGCTACTGAAATGCACATGAAATAATCTTGCAGAAAATCTTTGACTGTGTTATTTGCACCTAACCCATGTAATCCATTGCATTAATGTAATCCTTTTACTATCAAGTTTGTTTTTCAGTGGTGGACGCACAGTTCTTCCATTGACACAAAGACCAGTGCCAAATACAGTTTCTCCTCGTAAGTCGCTGTTTTTCACTTTTCATCTGTTTAGAAAATTAAATTTTAAGAGCAGCAACAGGCAGAAGATAATATCAGAATTTGGAGCATATTATGACCATTATCTTTCATTATCATGTCTTTCAAATAATTTGAAATGTGCTGAAGGAAATTTCAGTAACCTTAAATTGTTGTACATGTAATTTTACAAAACATATACTGTTTGTTAAATTTTTTACCTGTTTCATGTCAGAAAAAGTTAATGAAATTAATGCGTTGAGTGGCCAGACTGGGGGTCTTTTGTGTACATTCCCAATGTATAGCAAATCAGTAGTGTTTAGTAAACATTTTTCAGTAAAAATGCGGACATTTCTGTGACAACACGTAGAGGGCACATATGTTGGCATTCTGTTGTGCTGAAAACTCACTAGTTCCCTAAAATGGTGAATGGACCATATCCATATACTATGAATGCTTGATTAAAATTTGGCAATTGGGGGGTGCACACACACAGAGAGGGAGAGAGCATGAAGGTGGTCGGTCAGTATGGATTATGGCCCTGATATTCTTGTACCATTAGCAGCATTTTGCACAGACTATTTCACTATTTCATTAGAAACATAATTTTCCGTACAATCCTACAATTTTACTTTGTTAAAAAAAAAAAAAATGGAAAAAAAAAGATAACACCAACAAAAAAAAAAAAAGATTCAATCAAATTTTTAATTTGCTATGAAAAGTGAACATGCGCTCCCTAAAAACCCACTTCCCATACTAGGTGGCCCCAATTGTGGAATTTCTGCAAGTTTCCCCGCCATTGATGAATGAATTTCAGAATAGAAAAAAAATGGCAGACGACAATATTCATCATATGCATGCAGCTGGCCCGAAGCAATTACAATTAATTTTTTTGTTCTTGGTTTCCTCAGATCTATTTCCCTTCCTGAGCCGGAGATTAGCACAGACTTCATTTGATGTTGGTGAGTCAGTGTCTTTTATTAGTTTGTGGATGGAAGAAATGCATGTGTCCATTATCACCGTATCAAACGTCAAGAAAAAAGTAGAAACAGTGTGATGAATTTCTTTTGAAAAGCACATGGGGAGCATGCAAACGGAGACCAACTGGTAATGATTCTATAGTTGTGAAGAGAATTTAAAAATAATGTTCCTATTCTGTAGAAAAAAAACGTCAAATATTTTAATGTTGAACTTTTTTGGGGGGCGATAGGTTCAATCCAAAATTTAATTTTGAAAGTAAAAAAATATTAAAAAATTTTTTATTATGCACAAAAGTATTTGAAATCTGTTGGTTAATACTTTCAGGATCAATTAAAGTTAGGGAGAGAAAACAATTCATACTTTTTTTTTTGACAGTTTGTCTTAGTTTGAATGAAAGCGATCAATGGAAACTTCTTATGAACTACTGAATTTCCTGGGGAATAAAATAATTTTATCTTTCTTTTTGGTTCAGTTTGAGTATGGAGATAACACGTTTCTCATTAATAATGGGCCTGCCAACTGTCCTGTATTTCACAGGATCAGTCTGAAGTTGCCAGGAAGGATGTGAACATTTTTTTTTTTCTTTTCTTTTGTGAGAAAAGAATTTCGGATTTGGGGATAAAGGGCAGTCCTGAAAGTGCAAGACAGTTATGGCATTTTGCATATTACATTGATATTGTGTATATTTTATGACCTGTGAAGTGCATTACAGTATTTTGTATTTGCTGTCTCTTTTCTATGGAAATCATAACTGCAAGCTTAAAAGCTGTGCTTTGTGTGGAACACCCCCAAACCATTGTCCCATCCATAACTTTCAACCCTTTCTACATGTCTCGGCAAACAGAAATAGTACCCGAAGCAGTGGGCATTCTACTCATACAACTTAGGGTTTAGAATAATAAAACACAAATATATCGAGTCAATAATTTTTTTGAGGAAACAATAAAAACTTATATTTAACCATCATAATCAGTTTGAGATCATTGTAAGGCAGCAGGGTATTCCTGTGTTGTAATTTTAGCAGCAAGCATGTGGAATAATTTGAATCAGCCAGCAGCAGGTGCTGACTTCACTGGCCATGTGCTTGTGAAAAAAGGGAACGAGGGCAAACAGTTAATGACACAAAGCAAACTAAAAAAGAAAAAAATAAATTGAAAAACAAAACCAAAAAAGAAAATCCAAACTTTGATGCATCTGTGATGTTTCCACTTTCTCTCACTCTTCCTCTCACTAACTTTCTTCTGACACCAGCCGTGATAGGCACGGCACAAACACACTATCTCTCTTCTATAAGTTATAACAAACGATATCTGTATTGCTTATCTATACAATAATTATTAATTCATTCAATAATAACAGGAACATAGGTCATACAGTTGTTTTGAACAGTTTTTTTTATAATAGATAGACAGAAGATGTGGGGAAGGATAGACGGACAGCGTAGGTGTGCATGGCTGAGCTCTTTTTATATCTCGTGTTTTGAACTAGGTTTAGTAAAGAGGGAAGGGGTGAGTAGGAATTAAATGTTATTGAGACGTCTGTTGACGTACAGAAAATACCGTGATCCAGAGTAAAAGCTCGGGGTTTTGAACATGTTAAGAATTTATTGCTATAAAATTACATTATATTGTATGAAGTAATTCGACCTTTGATGTCGACCCAAGGTCGTTGCGTAGGGCTGTTACTTAAAATAACTCAGTTCGGCAGCTGAGCTAGAAGTGGTTGCACCAATCACAATCCAGGAATTAGACGGTAAGCTGCAGATGCAGTCCAGTATTTAAGGCCATACAGAACTTAGTTCTGGGCCACATGTAGACAATCCATTTACGAGGTGGTCGGCGATAGTCCTCAGCCAGATGAGGGACATAGAGACGCAGTTGAGCAGTCCATTGTGAGGAGCCTGATTTAAAGCTCCAGAGCCTAAGCTACTTGGTTTGATATAAACCCACAGCGTTTACATCCAGCGCTCTCACTCCTAGTGAGGGCCGCATGGTGAGAGTCCATACTAATTTGTAATGATGAAAGTGAACCGTTCTACTTACTTTTGAAGACAGTTTCAGAGCTACCGCCAGACAACGCATGGTTGTACAAGCATTCTCCATGGCGTGTCTAGAAGAAATGTCCATATCCTAACATGTCTCATTGAATTAATAGAATTTAAACTGTTAGATCCGTCGCCACGTGCGCGGATTCTATTTGCCATATAACTCATATGACCTGCAAGTAGTTAGATTGAATTCGTTAGTCTTTATAAAAGCTGTAGTTCCATTAGTTAGATTCAGTTGCCTTTGAATTGATATTTATATTTATAATTATATTTGTTACATTAATTCCTGTAATTAAACTGCCCTACAGTTCTGCTAAAATTGAAAGCAATTGATTTATTTAGTTTTTAGAGTGCAAGTATTTATTTTTGTGTGTTCGTCGATGTGGGTTACATGGGGATATTTCGACTGGCACTCTTTCGAGGTCCGCTCCCACAGCTGCCGAACTGAGTTATTTTAAGTAACAGCCCTACGCAACGACCTTGGGTCGACATCAAAGGTCGAATTACTTCATACAATATAATGTAATTTTATAGCAATAAATTCTTAACATGTTCAAAACCCCGAGCTTTTACTCTGGATCACGGTATTTTCTGTACGTCAACAGACGTCTCAATAACATTTAATTCCTACTCACCCCTTCCCTCTTTACTAAACCTAGTTCAAAACACGAGATATAAAAAGTGCTCAGCCATGCACACCTACGCTGTCCGTCTATCCTTCCCCACATCTTCTGTCTATCTATTATAAAAAAAACTGTTCAAAACAACTTGCCCACGAGACCAAGTTATGCTGGCTCGCACAATAATTATGTTTGTAAAAATCACTCACTGCTCTCTCACAAAAATTTAGTCAGTGGAAACATTTATGAATTAAATCTGCTCTTGACAATCTATACAATAATTATTAATTCATTCAATAATAACAGGAACATAGGTCATACAATTTCACGTGAATTTCGATGGAATGAAATCGTTGATGCAAATCAGCACATGATAATTAAAAGGCTTCGTAATATTCAATTTCTAGCACATTTTATAAAAACACATGGGTACATTCAGCATAAGGAAACCTCTCCTTTAGGGGTGTATGGCGCTATCTGGGCACTGGTTCTTCCTCTCTACTCTGGCTTGACTGCGCAGTTAGATCAACAGGTATCGGCAGGTACCAATAGGTCGGGAAGCCAAGACGCCACGATGTCGTAAATCAAAGGACAAGAAGTTGAGAAGCCAAGAAGGTGTTGTTCTTCCTCCTCTGTAGAAAAACAATCGCAACTTCCTAATCTACTGCTGGAAGGCATGACTTCCATACTTACTCCATGACGGATATTCATCATTAATACTTTTAACCGCTGACACTGTTATAAGTCAGGCTGCAGCTCCCATACTCCACAGGCTCCCATAAAGGCAATAGAATAAATGATCAATACAGTTTTAATGACATTTACCCGTTCCCCACGAAGAATAACGCTCTCTCTAACAGACCCCATCCTATAAGGTTTCGTAACACATATGTAACGGCGTTTCCGTGACTCTCTCAGAGGCAGTAGTTCTACAATCATGAACATTAAGTAAAATACACATACATCGTACGATTAACTTACCACTCAGCAACAGCTCAAATGCCGACAAGATACCAAAGATACCACGCTCTGACAAAGGATGTTTGCGGGTTCCCTGACCTTCCCCACTCACAAGACTAGTACAAAGTTACGGTTGCAGTTGTGGTCTCCTCTTCGGCACGAAGCTGGTGAGTGCTCTCAGCGGTCTGAAGTTGGAAGGAGCGTTCGGGGATTTATACCCAGTCGGGTAGCGTCCCAAGACGCTCACCGAGTGTACATTAGTTATCCTAATAGCCACCCCCGTCGACTTCACGTCAAATACTATTGAAGCATCTCTACCCCCCAAGCAATTCCCAGGTGATCTGATCGTCAAGTACGGCGGTCAAGTAAACATTCCCTACTTTCCCCCTCTGGCATACAATAACTCTGTCTCCCCGCCGTCAACTATCTTCCCACGCTATTTATACCTTGCCAGTCTGTCACCCTGTTACAGCATCCTCTTTGGTATCTACATGCAAAATTTGGTTGCTTAAAAGCCTTTAGATTCAAAGTTGGAGAATTTATGAATTATATCATAACAGTGTGACATTCATGACGGTTTCAATTTGCTTTCATGGAGCATGAGTGTATGAGTGCCCATATTTGTCACAAATGTAAAGAATTAGAGGTATCCCTCAGTGAAGTCATATTTGGTTTGCTTGTCTGTAGGTAGCAGCTGTTGTTTTGTAATCTCATTTAAACCAAATAACCTATCTAAAATTACATGAACATTTTACACTACAAGGATATCTGCTAATTATGAAACTAAGAAAGAAAACTTTATGGCTTATCTTCTCACATAGTTACACAATTTAATATCATGTTTCCGACTCTTGCTAAGGAACTGTTTAATTCTAATTGTGAAATTTTAATTGATGAGGCTCTGAATACCAAACATAAATAAAGTACCCAAATAGACCATGACAGGCGCATAAAGTGGCCATTAAAATGAGCTGACGCCCTATAAAACTCCGCCTCAGGGACTCTTTTAAAAAAATTGCTTGCTTTGGTCATTAATGAAATTAGAGTGCCTTTGCCTACCAGCAAGCTTGTTGTTTCAAGGTTCAAGTATCTATTGATTTCATGTTCCCAATTCTGGTCTGGGCTACTTAATTAACTAAATACTCATTTGACTGCAAGAGAGCAGGACATCTCAGTTCTGATCATATTATTGATTGCTCCTCTGGAAACAAATGAACAGTGAGCCTGAACCTAATCCAGTTTGTCATGCCATCCACACATTTAAAGTTAAGCCTCCAGCACATGAAAGCCTCCAGTCGCAACAGTTTTTGTTTTTGTTGGTATGCCAAATGCCAAAAAGAGCAGTCTTATTTTATACTAGCTGAGGTCCCCGGCCCTGCCCGGGATAAATCGGTTTGAATGTTAGTTTCAGTTCTGGGTAGTTATTATGGACTTGCTTCATCTTGCCTGTTCCTATTTGTTTATTTTATTTTTGTTTGTTTGTTTTTAATTAAGTCTTACTGCTCTGCCTTTGTGAGTTGACACCCTGCGCGTCCGTACAATAGCATGATTTGCGCACGAGTTAGTGTGTTTGATAGTGAACACATCGCAGGAAGTGATAACGAAACCTTAAAATGGCGAACCATGACTCGAAATAGATCTAAATGATGCCGAAACAATGAAAAATGAAACGCAGAAGCCTGAACATTTCATAATTTCTAATATAGCCCATGTTAATTTCGCATTGATAATAATATGCTGTTGAGCAAAGTTTGAAGCCTGAGTGTGATGCGGTTCCTGAGCCCTAGGTGACCAAAGTTTCGAGTTACCAAAATATCTTACTACACTCGGCCCTGTCTGAGCTGTAAAAATGACGAATCGGAAAAACCTCGAACGGCCCATTTTGTTTTCTATTTTTTCTAAATTTTTGATGTTGTTGCATCATTAAAATGAATTGATAAAAACCTTGCTCGGTCTTTGAACTACTTTCAGTAATTTTTCCATGGCTCTACGTTCAGTAGTTTTTTCAGCTATAGAGTACAACCGTCCAATTTTACCCAATTATATATATAGATGTTTATATGCAGTGAAATAAAACTGGTGTTTAATCATATATTCAGTTCCTAAAAGGGTACATTTGCCTGGTTAAAATTGATTTAAGATATTTCTCTCTGTGTGTCTTTTTTTTTTTCACACACATACACTTACCTTTCCTTTAAACTGTAACTTTGACTGTTCTTTTGAGCTATTGTATTCACCCACCATTTCCTCCATTAGTTTTCTTTGAGATAGGGGCAACAGGGAAATGACCTCTCACTCTACTCTTCTTAGACATCCTCATGGTCTCATCATTCTTTCTGCATTTATATATGCCTTTCTAGCTTGTTGTATCTTGGGTTGTATTAAAATTATGCAATCTGGTGGTGAGTGAAAAAATTTTCAGAGGGCTGGTCTCTTGTGAGCGTTTGGAATTCTGAATTTCAGTGATAAAGCTGTATTGTTCTGTGTGATTTTCTTCAAATTATTTTTTTCTCACTTTCTTAAACTGTCTTTTGTTGATTGAAAACTCCCACAGTTTTTCTTTAAAGATGCAGTCATTGTATGTAACTTAATCCAGAATTTGATTAGTGTTCTTCTCTCTGTCTCTCTTTTCTCTCTCTCTCTCCCCCATACACCCCCTTTCTTTTTTTAGGGAAAGTTTGATAATCTGTTTTCGTTGGCAAAACACTGTTTCATTTTAGCTCACCGGTTTAGTCATGATGACTTTTTTAAAGTTTGCTGTTTGATCATTTTTTGGCTTAGAATTCTAGAACCAAGATCATTCAATGCAGCTTTGAATGTAGTTTTGAACATATAATATTATAAGAATTCATTTTTTAGATTTTTTAGTCACTGTTTCGGGAATGGTGACGATTTTGGTTTTAACCCCTTTGTCACGAGCAGAGTTAGGGTCTTGGGGATGTTACGACTGCACGAGAGGCAGCTAACTCACACTCGGACACAACCACACAAGAAAAGTATTAAATAACTAGAGCGTATATATGTCAGGCCGGTCAGGCCATAGTTTACATAAATATTAATAACAAAACAAAAGACAATAGGGGTATATATCCAAACCAAAAAAAACTCTAATTAATAACTTAACCAATGATATTCATGTAACTATGGAGGTACTGCAATCAATAGCAAATAGGTATATTATACGAAACTAGATATCAATTTAAAGTGACAGTTGAGTCGCCACTGGCCAGTCGCCAGGCAAACTCTCCATAAATCATATGGGCTTAAATGTTAGGAGAGCCCAGTACGTTCAAAGCCTACAGAAGCACTCTTCGGCTTGTAGGTAATTTAAGCAGTTGCCAAAAGACTATATTTTATGCACAATCACTATTCAATTCATCAACAATGTGCTATATTATTCCAATCATACTATGGCAATAGATCTATGATACAGGACACTCGTGGTCGAGTGCCAGCTGGGGTTTCCTTAGTCTTCCTATGAGGCTGTAGTTCTCTCTCTATCTCCGATCTCTATTATACTTGAATAAATAAGATATATTACCATTGCTCACGCCTACTGGTAGGCGCGAACATCAATATAGCGCAGCGTGGGCTTTCAAAGGTCAGCCCACTCAGACCTTTCTTTCTAGAGCTCAGTCAGTCCGTTAGCAAGGACTTCTTGTCTTCAAAGCACACAGTTCAGGTACTGGTCAACCGGAGATACTTCACGACACGATGCTTCTGCTCGCCTGTATTCACCAAATCTGAACGTTACACGATGTTATATACTGTCTAACTACCCAGCGTGCTAGTCCGCTGGCCCAATTAGTTCAGCTATCTCATAGGTCGAAACCTCCCACCATTTTAATTGTAGTAATACGTCTGCACTATTCTACCAGCCAGTTAACGTGCAAAAACTTGTCTAGTCATACTTAACAATGTCAACTAGCCCCACCTTGTTTCACCCCTACTCCATTACTTATTAATCACGAACATTAAAACCCACAAGCGTGAATCTAACAGTTTAACTTTACATTTATTTACTCACCAACTATAATTTGGCGAGGACCGTTCAAGGCCACCAGCCAATTTCTCATGGCCCTGGTAAAACAACAACAACTCACTCTCTGCGTGAGTTTTAACAACATCTGAATCATGACACCCTTGTCCATCCTGTGTTTCAATGAAGTAAATAGCATGGCATTTACAGCACTAGTTACAGATATCTGAAGATTTATGAATTGCCAAGTTAAACTTGTCTGCATTTTCTATCCACTGGCACTGATGAAATCAAACATGTATGACATTGACAAACAGGACACCAACACAAGTATATAATTGTGGAAATATCCTTAGCGAAGATCGTGATGGCAGAAACAATATTGATTCATGACCAATTTAGTTTTTCTTATGCCATCTTTCCCAGATGACATCTTGTTTAACACTAGCTCTTTTTTTTTTTCCTGCTATCAAACTGGTGTTTATAACTGCTGAAGTGAATGGTAGATAGATGATGCAAAGTAGTGGGTTATGTCCTTGTGGGCTGATGATTTAAATCAAATATACAGGTGGGGGAGGGGGGGGGGGTGGGAAAGGTATCAGTCAGAATATTTTGTGCATACCTGCTGAGTGCCAGTTGTCCCGGTTTTTTTTACAGGATTGTCCTGAATTTGGAGTATGGGAAAGAGATCGAGATCTGAAGTTTTTTTTTTCTTTTACCTCAAAGAAATTTCTGGGTTAGAGGATAAAGGCCAGTCCAGTGAAATGCTAGACAGTGATGGTAGTATGCGTATTATTCTTAAAAAATATTTGTAATACATTATGATCTTGTAAGTGTGTCAGTCTGGAAACCATAATTAACTGATAGAGTCAGTTTTCCATTATGAAATGTGGGTCTACTTCTTACCCTTTGAAGTGTAACTTATTGCAGCTGTCATTTAAATGGCTGGTCTGTTAGTCATTTGAAGTGACGAAAGTGAAGGAATTCTAAGTCAGATACTCATTTTTTAACCTTAATCCTGTAGGCCACATCCCCTTTTCTACTTGAGAGGTGAGAATTGTTCTTAGAGGCAGAGGGTTTTCTTGATCATTTGGTTGAAAAATAACTTTTCAGTCCTTATTCTTGGGGGAACTGCAGCTGAGTGATAAATTTCTGTGTGTCACTGGTGATACATGGGGCCTAAAGGGTTAAGCACCAAAGAGACACTTTAGAGGTGCATTTTTGTGATAGTATTTGTCTTAGTGTGTTTTTCTCAAGTGTTTATTCTGCATTGTTCCTCTAGCTGTACCAGAAAGTGAAGTTATTGGGATGAGAGGTTGGTAGTGATGGTGGTGGCACGAACATGTGTATGTGAAAAAGTTATAGGAAAGAGCAAAGGTTGATATGCAGCAGTTTATGCTGTTTGTTTCTGTGTGAAGAGTTGCAAAGGGATCTTTGATCAAGTAAACAAATGGTAGGAAGGATGAAAAAGAATAATTCAGATCTTCTATGGTGATTGCCGAAACATGTGTGCATGGTCCAACGCTTGGATATCAGTACGTGCTGAACCATTTTGCATACTTATTGCCATATCTCAGCCTCTGGATAAGATTCTCATATTGATCATGTAATGGAGTTAGAGATTATGAATTTAAAAAACAAAAAAAGCAATAGCAACAAAAAAGAACATGTCAGAATATTCTCTTAGCTAAAGCAGCTTTTCAGTGCCAGCCCTCGAGTTTTTCCAGTCTATAATCAAAGAATTTTCTTCACTCTTACACATTGATCTCTTGAAAAGCTACTGATGTGGCTCCAGACTGGGCCAATCTGCTGTGGCTGTTCTTTGTTGCTGCTGCATGTATTGATGATACCATGGTAACCTCTTGCTCCACTAACGCTGCTGGGCCCCTCCCCCCCTTCTACTTCCACCCCATCATGCATAGTGCTTTGTCCTGCTATTGTAATGTGGGAGAGGAGTGAGACGTGCGTGTTGAGGGGGAAGATAGGTTTCTATGAAGACTGTCACATTTTTTTCATCTAATTAGTCCAATCTTCCCTGGAATTGAATACTTTTTTGTTGTTGGTGCTGTAAATATTTTTTTCATATTTCCTTTCTTCCATTTCTTCTCTCACTCCAGTTTCGTACTGGCTCATTTTCTCATCAGTTTTATTACGTATCATCTTTTCACCTTTCGGATAAGATTTATTACTGCTGTTTTATTTTATCCCTGATGTTGGCTGTCAGTCTTTCAGTTTGTCTGTCCTTCTAATGCTTTCAGCTGTTAGCATATTATGTTATCATAACAATATAAGGCAGGGGTGGCCAGACTTGCTAAATGTAAGAGCCACATACGATAAACTCTAGATTTTCAAGAGCCGCAAGATGTGAACAAAATTTACACACTATTTTATTGTTACATACACATTTTGTTACAAAAATTTTACAGAAATATTATGAAATTCACATATGCCACAATATTTACTCGATCATGTATGCAGTTTTGTTTTTATCTGTTACTGTCACGAGTCGACCATAGTTTAGGTTGTACTAAGAGTTCACGCGAGTGCATGAGTTGTTTATTTCTTCGTTTGTTTCATTATTTACTTGTGTGTTTCGGTGGTGTCTGTCCGAGATGAGAGTTAGGACCTCTCAAGTTGAGTGATATATCCCCACAGCACATAACCCACCTCGTGACAGTTACTTTGTAATAGTTTCAGTACTCACAAAGTACACATTTATGCCAAATGTTTCAAAATCTTTACTGATGATTGTTTAAACTATACTTGATGTATTTAATAATAATGGTAATGAACTTAATGTTGGAAAAGAGTGGAGTCTCAGTTCATACCCAGTAAATAATCATAAAGCTTGAATTTTTTTCTTATTTACCTTTTTATGTTAACTGTGATGAAAAAAAGCTCACCCAACATATTTCCACGAGCTGCTTATTGAAGATGAAAGAGGCTCGTGTGGCTTGCGAGCTGTGGTTTGGCCACCCTTGGCATATTATATTATCATGACAATGTGTGGGTATGTCTGTTTTACGATCTATTGTGAGATATTAATGTAGTTCGTTGTTACTGCACCCTGTAACAGTCTTTGCGAAACAGAGATTTTATTCTAGTCTGATGCCAGTTTATGGTGGACGGCATTGGGAAAAAAGGCTCATGGCTCTTAAGTTTCTTCTGGCATTTTATGGGTATCTTAGAGTTAGAGACACTTTGAATGATTAATTATCATTTATGTCTCTTGTGCATACGCTGTGAAAGGGTGATTGATTGAGAGAAAAGAAACACTTTAGAAAGAAAACTGGTGGAGGACCTGGAAGATCGATTCCCATTTTGTGCAAACGTAATGTAAGAATTTCTGGAACTTCAATTATTAATTAAAAATGCGAACTGTTTGGTTTCATCAGATCAATACTGTGATTACATTTATTGTGGTTGGTATACAGGAAAAGCATAGGTTGAAAGGTGTAGAATGGGATGTATCTTGCCATGTACATATATTGTACATATATGCAATCTGCACAGTGAAAACTGTCTATCAATCAGCATGTATTCAAACTACAAATAAGAGTTTGCCCATATGCCAATCCATGCATTTTGTGTTTGATCCATCTGATCTTTGAGTCTGAATTGTTCTCATGCTTTCTCCTTCTCAGAATATGCAGAGAGAGAGAAAGGCACCCATGGGGGGGGGGGGGGGGGGCAATTTGATGATCAAAGATAGACAATTTTTCATGCATTAAACCAGATTTTAGCCCATCAACCTGCCTTAACCAGAAAATAAAAACCATGGAGATTGACAGATATTTTCTAGGCCACAGCCCATACATGTAGAGAAAAGAGGGGGGGAAGCAGTCTCTTGGGTTTGAAGTTTAAAACACAGCAACGGATGTTTGTGAAAGCAGTCACATTGGTAGTAAAGATAGTTAAACAGAGAGAAAGTATGTTGATAGAATAAGTGGATCTTTTGTGGGAGTTCTACTAGGACATCCAGGGTCAACTTTCATTTTTATTGAAATTGAGGCTGGGTTTACTTAGTCTGAGGATCACTGAAGTCACCGAATCACAAAACATGTTATCCAACATTTCTAGGGAAATATCACCGATGACCTCAGTTTGTATTCCCTCAGGGCTTTGTCAGTTGGGAAGTAATGCGTGGACTACGTCAAGTAACTTCTGTGGAGCTGCTTGAGACTGACAATAAAAACATGTCATGCCACCTTTTTCCCAAACATATATATGCCTGGCCTGTGAAACAGTACTGTTGTGCAAAGGCAGAGCGAAGTAACCGACATCATGGCATGTTTCTGCTTTGTCTCTGTGAATTTGCCTCATACATAATTCTTTTATTGAATTTTCAAGTTGCTACAGTCTTCTTGGGGAACAGTGATTATATATATATATTACTTCTTTTTCTTTTTTTTTTTTTTATCTTTCTATTCAAGTTTTTACTCACAGTTTTGTATTTCTTTCGAACAGATAATGAAATGAAAGATGTTGCTCAAACTCTGGTGGCATTGAAAGGTTCTTACAAAAAAGGTAAGTTCACTGGGCTTTGGGAAAATTATCTTACTGTTGTATAATGGAGCGAGAAGGTGAACATGGTAAGAACCTAAAACTTTGAGACTAAGTGGCAAAAGATTATGAAGATCTATGTACCGCCTCAAGTTTGGACATAAATTATGTTGACATATTCATTTTGGACAAACTTCAGACTTTTAAATTTTTTATTTACAGTCTTTTGAGTCATGAAAGAAGAGACGTGATTTCTTATCAAGAACCTGTAAAATTGAAAAATGTGATAGGAAATTTCACACTTTGCCTTCTTTGCCTCTCTTTGTTCTTTGCTATTCTTGTGTATAAATAATGGCAAATACCTCATTGCATTCATAACTGATAATGTATATGTTGGATACATCTTGACATTAATTTGTGGCTGTTCCACAGAGGTAGTTGACAGCTCATCAGGAGAGGACATTGGTCCCACCTGGAGACACCACAAGCGACTATACAGGTAACTGACTTCCTCCTTTCAATATTACAGTTGTGCCTGAAGCCTAGCAAGCTGTGCAACACCATTCTGTAAGAGCATTTGTCCCAAGGAATATTTGAGTTCTTCTTGCAGTTGCATATCGTTTGAAATTTCTTGCTTTGTGGATTTTATTTTTAAAGAAAAATATCAGATAAGTAAGAAACCATAAGCTGTTATCAGAGCTGTGATGGCGAAAGAAAAGGCAAAGAACTGCTTTTAACTTGAGCAGGTGATTGGTGGGCGTGTCTGGTAGTGTCTCCTTCTGTCCTAGGGTTTTTGTTATATTCTGCCTTTCGTCTTGCTTTTCCCTAGCATAATGTGACCGTTGTCCAATTGATGTTCTTTCTCCAAACCCAGCCTCAAACTTTAAACTTGTTCTGTACATTGAAATTTGTTTAAATCCAATTGTCCTGTCAGTACTGAGGAATACTACAAAGAATTTGATAGTTTGTCAGGCAATACTATTCTTACTATTTGTGAGCGTGAATGTTTCGTTATTTGTTGTCCCATGAAAATGGAAATGGTTTTAATATTTGTTCCACCCTTTTTCATTTGACAGGAGGCCTTCAAGCCCTGTTGTGGTCACTGGTCACCCCTATGATGATCATGCCTACAGTTCCACCAAAGTTCTGGATGATGATGTCCCATCTCCCTCATCTTCCTCTTCTATAGACGAAGAATATGATTTTGGAGATGCCGGTAAGTCCTTTTGTCACACCATATTCTTGAAGCATTGCCATTTCCTGCGCTTGAAACACTGAAACATACTGTTACAGTCAAACGTAGAGTGAAGGATCTCTGACTTCATTGTTACATTAGAGCTGCCTTTACAAGTTATTTTCAGGTGGATTATTTGAGTGTTTGAGAAATGATTAAGAATCATCAGAGATGGAATGTGCAGGTCAGTTTACAGACAGAGCATCATCATGCTATATTGGAGCTAGATGGTGGATCTGTAAGCTCTTAAAACTTCATGACTATGTGACCAAAAATTATGAAACTTTTGTATTGCTTCAAGTTTTTATGATAAATTAGGTGGACACACCCATATTGGGCAAAATTCAGTCTTTTATATTATTATTTATTTATGTTTTTTTTTTTTTTTTAAAGCAGCTAGCCATATGAAAAGAGATGCATTTTTCTCAAGTAGTACGGAAAAGCAGGATAGGAAATTTCATCCTGTGCCTCTTGTTACACGTGTAACTTAGCTAGTGAAACTAAACAGTTAACCTTTCAATATAATAATGATAATAATAATGAAGATCATTTATATAGCGCCCAATCCAAACCGTTTGCTCTAGGCGCTTTACAGAAAGTCGTGTTCTCTCCATCTGCAACTCACTTTCTCTCTCTCTCACCCTCTCTCTCTGCTATACATACATTGTATACATAGATACACACACACATAACATACTATAAGACAGAAATTAAACGATAAAACAGCAAAATTAAAGTGAAATGAGAAAATAAATGGATTGGGAATGAGACTTCACAACGGAAAGTGTTTTTTAAAAAGGTGGGTTTTTAGACCAGTTTTGAATTTTGACTCGGTAGATGCTCCCCGCAATGATTTTGGCAGTGAGTTCCAGATGTGCGGGGCACAGTGTGTAAATGTTCTGCCTCCTAGTTTCTTTGACTTGCAGTTAAAAATCTTAAGAAGGCCCTGATCGCCTGATCTTAAAGAACGAGGTGGTGAGTAGGGCTCTACCAGAGTGGAAAGGTAAGGTGGTTCAGTTTTGTTTATGCACTTGTAACACAGAATGCTATTTTGTACTGGATTTGCAACTTAACTGGTAACCAGTGCAGTTTAATAAGCATGGGGGTAATGTGTTCACTCTTTTTCTTCTTTAAGACAATTCTAGCAGCTTGGTTTTGAAATCGTTGCAGTCTGTTTAAAGTTTCATTGGGTAAGTTCGCAAGAAGGGACTTGCAGTAATCTAAGCGAGAAAATATAAACGATGAGATCAAGACCCTAACAGATTCTTCGCTTAGAAAAGATGACATTTGACGTACTCTGCGCATCTCACAGTAGATGGTTCTACACAAATTATGAACATGGAAATGCATGGAAAGCTTTGAGTCAAAATATACCCCCAAATTTCTAGCCTTCTCTGAAAAAGATATGTTCTCATTCCCAATGCAGATATTCTCCACATCACTCAGATTCCATCCTCTCTTTGTGTTACACAATATCACTTCAGTCTTATCTTCATTCATCTTTAGCTTGTTAGATTCCATCCAGTTTTTCACATCATCAATGCAACACTCTATAGAAGTAACTAGTTTCTTGATGTCACAGGGTGGAACAGACATATACAGCTGGGTGTCGTCAGCGTACATATGATATTTCACATTATGCTTTCTTATGATTGAACCAAGTGGCTGTGTATACAGCATGTACAAAAGAGGACCCAATACAGATCCTTGGGGCACACCAAAATGTAGTTTGAAAGATGTTGACATATTTCTATCTACAAGAATGCAACAATAATTCTTGCTCCATGGGGCAGGCACTACTTTTTGGTGGGTGTCTTCCATGTCAAGCCTTGTCTTTGGCATCCAGTACTTTGGCCCCCTGTATTCCTTAGTGATTTCAAGAGGCCAGGGTTTCTTGAAATGTTTATGTAATTGCCATGGTTACTGAAAAACCAGAAAAAGTGCAAATGATGATGTTAAATGGGACGTAATTCTGAATCATGTGAGGATTCATTTGTCTGATGCACTTACTCATTTTTCAAAGTACATGTCCATTTCTCAAAACTGATTTGGATTTAAGTTACTCAGAACAAGAATTATTTTCCTACTGCAACTGATCTTACAGACGATTTTTTTTTTTATTTGTTTGTGATCTGTTTTACCCTGAAAGTGGCAGAAAACAATTTTTACCGTAAAATATACTGTAGTAGGGTAAAGCATTGTCTGTCATATGGTCTACAGTGGGTTAAGTAGTGCGATGGGAGATATCCATCACCAAATGCTAATATTGCAGTTCATGCAAGCTCCCTGTTTTTTTTTTTACTTTTAAGGTGGGGAAAAACTGGAGTTATTGCCATTAATAATTGAAAATGCATACATTCAAAGTCCTATCACACCAAGCTATTAGAGTAAATAGAAGAGAAGACAAACCTTTATATTCTAGCTTCAAAAACTCTGAATGTGTCAAATTTCAAGGTGCCATAATTTCTTTTAGAGTACCATAATAATTTTTTTGTTTGTTTTTGTGTGCATCCCATAGATTCAGTTTTTATCACAAGCGGGTAATTTTGCTGCAATATTTGCCCCGTCACTTCCATTTGCACACATTCACCCATCACCCATACCCGAGTCAGAATGGTTGATAATTCTGTAAATAAAATCTGCAAGAGAAAGAGTTAATCATAGTGGGACCATATCATGGACGTCCTGGAACGTGAATTATAGTTGTTTAGGTTACTACCTTTAGATGGGTATTTTTTCTCAGCAACCCTTGTTATTAATATTCCATTCAATTCCATTGTGATTTCAGCAGCGGGAATGTTTTCAAGTGGGCTTCCCATAAGTAAAGAGAAGGGGAAACCATTATGAAGATTTTCATCAATGTTCTGTAATTCATATTGTATTGGCTATTGCGATAAATCGCCCACATTAGGCTCCGCAATTCCTTTCATACCAGGTTCCCACCTTTGTTTCATGAGGTCTTGGTTCTGTTGAAAAAATTTATGTAACTTACTTGTCATAGTTGTGGAAAAATGAATATAGTGCATACGATGATAATAAATGGGACGTAATTCTGATTCTCATGAAGAGTCATTTATCTGATGCACGATCAGGAAAAAAACAACCACCAGTCTTTGGCAGAAGAGTTTCTAGTGCCATAAGTGATTTGATAAGTATTGGGTATTCAGTGGTAGTCCTAAACTTTTGGGGTAAAATATTTGTTTCCTATTAATTCCATACAGAGTGTCCTGCAAACTATTATTTCACGGGGCATTATAATGGTGCTATTGGAGAATCCTTATCTCTCTTTCTCACATGACCAATGCACAATGCTACACCACTTCTGTTTCACTTGTGTAGAATTTGCTGTGAAACCCATCTATCACAGCAACAAGCCCTCCATTTTCCAGTGTGTGCAGCACTCTGATAGGAGTGTCAGAATGTAGCCCTGGAATTCCCAGGACCCACTGGAAAAGCCCTGAAATTAAAAAATTTGTGAAAAAGCCCGGGGGAAATCCTGGAATTAGTGGAATCACCCCGGAATTCTCCTCAGATTAAAAAACAAATTTGGAGTGGGGCGGCGGACGACTTGAACAAAATAAATAAATGTTTTTTTCTTGTGATGAGAGTCAGAGAAAGAAAACCAGAAAGTAATCAAGAATAAAGGGCCAACAGCCTTCGGCTGAGGCCACTGAGAATCAAAGAACTATCTTTGTCTTTTTCTTGCACTGAAGCAGCCCTGGAATTCATCATTTTAGCCCTGGAAAGGTCCTGGGTATGGTGGGGAGATAAAAATAAAGGATATGAGATTTACTTCTTGACTTAATTTGTTCAGGAAAACGAATAGTTTTCAAGCCTTGTATCAGCTTTTATTTCGAACTGACACTTTTTATTTTAATATTTAAATGGAAAAGTAATATTAGATTATGAGACCACTGAAAAGAGTGTCATGACTTGCTTTTCTTCAAGATGTGTCTACCCTAGACTTCATGACATTCCAGTAAAGGAACCCCTCTGTCTGCTTAATAATATCACTTTTTTGTAATTATGAAAGATATCCAGTCAAGGAGATAAAAAAGGGGGAGAATGAATTAGGCCTAGTGTGTGAAAGAAAATTGTCTGGTCACCATGATATATTTCAGTCCTGTCCTACTTATTGAGACATGCAGGTGAGACAGCCGATGATCTGTTCAGGCATCTGGACTGTAGCGAGACATGTCATATAAGTGACCATTTTTTGAATCCTCATAGTAAGCACAGCATTTGGAGTTGGAGTTCCCGTGTTAGTTTGCTTTATCTTGGAAATTGTTCACGGTTGTGTTGAAATTTTTGTTGTTGACTGTTTGTTGTGATTATTGTTCAACATTACTTGAAGCTTAGTCATTTGATTTTCAGTAAGCCCATGAAGCTTTTTGGCAGTGTCCGGGATTCTGTTTTTTAAATTTTTTTCTTGTTGTTCCCCCACGCCCTCTTTCTTAACGTTATCCTACCCTTTTCCCTGTTATTTTCACAGAGTTTGTGTCTAAGGGGGATAGGTGGAGTTGAAGAATAAGCTCTAACCGTATTTTACAGTCGGGGGTCTGACAGACTTGAAACACTCATTCTTTTCATATGTTGTTAGGGGCGTAGAGTCTAATTACAAAGCCAAATAGAGAAAAATACTGTGTTATGTTCACTCTTCAGCAGTGGCTACTAACATAAAATATCATGCTTCTCTAACAACAGCCTCTTCGTCATAACACCCCCCAACCGAATGCTAAATGGAGTTAATCACAAATGACTACATTTGATTAGAACAGTGAGAGAGAAATCTGTTAGTCTAAAGGTACTCTTGCCAATTTTGTTGTATTTATCTATTTTTGCATGTCTTTGTTGGCCATGGTGAACAGTGCAAGTGATGATGACAATTGGGACGTAATTCTGATCATGTTGAGGATTCATGTATCTGATGCACTTGCGGAGAGAAAAAAACCAAACAACTTACATTTTTATTCTAGGACTGCTTTTTTGCTGTATGCCTATGACAGTTATTGCATAACCCAAATTTACATGGGTCAGTTTAATTATATGTTTATTTCTTTGTTTTTTCCCGACAGATGAAGAGTGTGAGTCAGACTATCAATCTGATATGGACTGGGACAGCGACGAGAAAGACGAAGTTGATGGGGAATTCCCAACCAACAAGAAGCTGAAAATTGATTTGCGTGGAGCAGACGGCAGTCCGTCTACCTCTGGTAAAGGAGCAACAGCAGCAAATGAAAGTGAAGATGATGAACAGAAGAAAATCCACGAAGGGGCCAGTGCATTGCTGAACTTAGCTGGCCTTCTTCTTAGTCATCGCAGCAACAGTACCAGCCCAGAGGGCAAACGAAATACAGCATTTGGAGAGGAGAAGAAGAAGGAGAAAAAGAAACGAGTCAGTAAAAAGAAGGGTGAAGTGAAGAAAACACCACAAGTACCCGACAGACATAAAGAAGAGGAAGATAGTCCAAGGCGGAGAAGTGTTAGCAAGCGGAAAAATGCAGGGAGTAATGGCAAATATGACAATGAGGAATATTCACTGATAAAGCCTGGCAAATCATCTAAGAGCCGCACATCCAGCGCTGGGAGTCCCAAGGGGGGAAAAGCAAGATCAGGAAAACCAGTATCCGGTAAAGATGCAGATAAAGTGTCAGGTTCGGGATCACAAACCAAAGCCTCTACTAAAAACACCATCAACAGAACCATCAAGAAAACTTCGGTTGGGAAAAAACTGAAATTATCAAAGACCTTCAGTGCACCCAACAAACCCAACAGTTCTACAGCTGATCGAACCCATGCTACTTCTAATGGCAAAATTACCAAAAGAGTGCAAGGTATGAAAACAGCATCCAAGAGGGTTGTTCAGAAAAAAGTGCCATCAAAGAATTCAGTGAACTCTAAAAAACCCAAAGCCAATAGTGGAAAAGTGGGCAGCTCTAGCACTACAAAACCAGCACCCGAAAGTGATGACTCAAAAGTGGCTGAAGACACCAGCAAAGGGACATCAAGTGTGGATAAATTAAATAATAATAACAATGATGTCAAAATTACAGAAGTTATTGACACCAATGACAAACTGACAACGACAAATGAAAGGCAGCTGAGCAGTAAAGTAAATCATCACAAGGAGGAGGGGAATGAACCAAAGGAATCTGTGTGTCCAAAAATGCAGCCCCAGGCTGTAACTACCGTGACCAAGGGAGAAATAATTTCTCCAGCTGGAGATGCACCAGCGAAATTGACGGAGGGTTTATCATCAGCCGGGGACGAAGACAAGCTGAGTGAGGATGGACTGTCCAGCCAGTCAACACAACCAGCTGCTCCAGATAGTGTCGGCAATAACACTAATATGAAGGATGAAAATGACTCAGGTACCAGCAACAAGACTAGTCCCAGCAGCAAGAGCAGTCCTCCCAGTTTACCATCTAGCACTGCTACACTGCATAAAAGTCCTCACTTCACACGCTTCTCAAAGAAGAAGGCGGCCTTATCTTAACCACAGTGGTATTATTTTGTAAATGATACACAGCTGTTGAGTTTAGGGTTATTAGTTCAACCATGTACGAGTATACAGTAGTATTCAGTGTAAATACAGACTTTGAAAAAGAATGCCTCTCATTAGAATCTTGTTTTACACTGATGAGGCCCACAGGCCAATGTTACCTTGAGTGAGCTGATGTGCTAGTGACCCCCTGAGCTTCTGTGACCTTCTGGGGGTTTGGTTTATTGGTCAGGTCTTGTACTTTCAGATGCTAAAAGACAGGGGACTTCTCTATGTGCTCTATTCAGGTCATTGTTTAAGTGCTGAAAACTGTTGTTTATGTGCCATGAGATAGTCAGAGCAACTGGTGCTGAAGTGATGAAAAGGAGAGACACAACATAAATTAATACAGAATTTTCTTGTTCCATTCAAATATTCGGATTTTTAGAGAATATAATGGATTAACATTGCCTTTATTATGCATTTCCTGACGATATGTTGACATCAAGATGTGTGTACTTTTATGTTCAAGCAAAGGGGAGACATGCATACAAGAAAATACATCGAAACTGAACATCTGTTCCTGATTTGAAGCTAGCGATACTTTGATATAATGCATTCTAGTAAACTTCTCACTTTCTGAACACGGAGAAGGAGAATTAAGTCTAAATCATAGGTTGATGGCATTATTGAAAGAAAATTGGCTTTAGAGAATGTTGTTGTTGTGTTGTATGGGACAGGCATTTGTTCATCTTTGAGTTTGCTTGCTTTACTGTATCTGTTTATATGCATGCACGAGTGTGTGTTTTGGTATGAATGGCAACACGTGTGAAAGAATTACAGTGTAGATAAAATTTGCTTGTTTTCTGGCCAGCATAATGCCTGTCAGCTCAACCTCTCTTGATAATAGAATGACGTAGTACCTGTTTCCAGACATCTGTTTTTTTTTTTGTTGAAATTTACTTTGTTGTTATTTGTTTTAAAAACAAGAAAATGCTGATACCCCTTTAAATCATTAAGGCCAGAGTCCTGTTGCAATGACCAATCAATCTCATAGAGTATTAAGTTATTTAGTGCCTTACCTTACATCTCCTTACCCCCTTGTACCACAGCATCATATGTACATTAGATGCAGGTTGTTTTTTTTTTCTTTTCTTAAATCTTGTGGAATGTGTGATAGCACTGATGGATATGTATAGGATTTTGAAATGTGTTTTTGTTTAATTATTATCAATGGTAATATCCAGCCAGTATAGGAAGATTAGCATACTAGTTTCTATTAACGTTTCTGTGCTTCAGGTAATGATCTGAAAGCTGTTTCCTGGTGCTCCATGTTATTGCATGTGTGTATTCCATATTTGGCAATCACAGACTTTTGAGTCATGGCATTTTGTGGCACACAGATTCCTATTTCATACAACTGATTCCATTTACCATAACAATGGGTCTTGATATGAGACGTATCCCTTATTAGTATTGAAGGTGATGGGAGCTCAGTAATATATAACATGAAACAGATACTATTAAGTAGTGAAACAATGCATTAGATTTGTTCAAATTATGATGTATGCAAAAAAAAAAAACACCAAAAAACCCCAGAAATCAAAGTAAAATATGATAACTTGAAACAAGCTAGAACAATCAAAACTAGCTAAGAATAGCTGGATATGTATAATGTTCTCTGTCAGTACAACGACTTTATCTGATGTTTGTCCAAAAACTCCGAAACAGCTGGGCTGTTTGTAGATGTAGTTGTAATGCAAGTCAAGAAGGGGTGAGACAGTCAACATTTTGAAAAATAGTCAGACCTTTGATGCACCTGAAGAAAGAAAATTATTTCGAAAGGAAGAAGCAAAAATTTATTTTAATTAGCAGTATAAAATGAGATACTGAAAACTTGGACACTGCATATTTTCTGCATTTATTGTTATAGAGAGAGAAAAAAAAAAATCAAAATTTCCAATACTCTACATTTTGCACCAAGCTCACCATTGTCTCCAACTGTTGCCTATCCCCCCACAGACCCAAGATATAATCCATTATTGTGTAAATTGTTTATTGGAGTTTTTATCTCTACATGCACTGCTATTTTGGCATGCACCTGTCTTTAGATTTTCACCGTTTCCACCATGTTATTGTAAATATTGCTCTGTTTTGGTGAAATCTGCTGCACATACATTAATTTTCTCATGTAGAATTTAAAAAGAGGTATAAGAAAAACCCTGTTCACCTTCACAAGGTAAACCTGCCATTTGGTGTTTTGTTTTGCTCTTAGTTGCCTTTACCTGATTTTAGGAAGTTCACTTGTACAAGCCTTAGGAAGAGAAAAATGTAACTTGGGCTTGAAAAGTAGTTGCTACCATGCATTCTTTCAGCTTTAATCATGTTTTCATAAACACACTTGTTTGTAAACTGATATCAGTTTCAGGGATGGGAATACTTAAGAAATGAGAAATTTCCAGATTTTTTTCTAGTTTAAAAAAAAATTTCTTTGAGATGTCAAAAGTATGGGACTTAATTGTCACTGCTATACCATAATGGCATATATGTATTAGACTTGTGCCAAAAGGCAGTTGACGATTCATTGCATTCATGAGCGTGACTGTCAGATAATATTATGGAAAAAGAAATTCGCCAATGGGAAAATGTAATGATCCAGTAGAATCATAATGGCATAAGTCACTAAATGACAGGAAGAGAAACAGTTTTTTCTTATCCCAAAAGCGTCAAAAATGACTTGTGTTGTTTGTGTAGAGCAGTGGCAATATATGCGTACGTCAAAAGCCCAAGAACTGTGGTGTCAGTAGTTCCCATCCCTGTAGTTGAAAAGAATATGAATGTCCTAACTGGTATCAAAAGAGGGAAAGAAAAAGCAAAGGTTTCTGTAATGGTCGGAAAGGAGTACTACAGGAACTGGCATGGAGTAAAACTTTTCCAGTTGTAATATTATTACCTTTAGATTTTGTATTACTTGAACTGAGTGGTTGAACTCAATAGTTGAAAAGATATGACAGCAAGTGGCAGATATGTTGAAGGTTAGTGAAGTCTCCATTAGATGTACATTTTTACCTTACTGTGCATGTCCATTTGCCTAGAGAACATGATGGAACACTCATATGTCACTGTGGATGGATCAAAATATACACAGTGTGGTCGAATTTTACATGAGGGCTGCGGTGTTCCCAGTTCAAAAATGTTACCCATTGGTGCAGTTTATCATTTATGTTTAAACAATTACAGCAAGCTTGTGTTCATTATTGAATTTTAAAGTTTTTACCCCTCTGGTCTGAAAATGACTCCCTAGTCAAGGTATTGTGAATGGAAAGTACAATAGAATTCATGTAAAATGTGATCTGTAGATAGATTCAGTACTTTGTTTGAATTGCAGGAAGTTCTCTACTAATGAAAGGTATATCAATTGTAATGAATGGTAATGAGTTTCTTTCAGCCGCACTACAGGACATTCAAAATTTATTGTTGGAAATTGTAACACTTTCGGGCAAATTTGTGAATTGTTGGTTGAAAAATTGGATTTGAAATTTCACCCATTTTCAAGACACCCATTATACCCTGAATCCATTTAGGGTACTTTTCAGGAGAACAAAGACTCTTTTATTTTAGCTCAACTGGTTTTGTTACAAAAAACTCTTGAAAGTTGGCATTTTTTTTTTTTTTTGGCTTAAGAATCTATAACCAAGATCATTTGATGCAGTGTTGAATATAATATAGAGTATATACATATAAAAATCAATGTTTTGTCTTTTTAAGTCACTAAGGCAATGGTGATGAAATGTCTTAAATTATATTATCACCCTGGCTCCCTGACTGAATTATTGTATGTAAACTGCAGCTGAAAGCTAACTCAATTGCTATTTGTATGCAAGCTAATCAAAGCAAGTATTCTCTGTTGTGTTGAGAATTTTTACAGGGACCAAATAAATCCTTATAATTTGGGTTTACCTTTAAAAAAAAACACTTTGAGAATGGGAAGCTGGTGTATAGTTGCTTGTTATAGTGGCTTTTCTTTCATCATGAGAATGTAGTTTTCAGTTAAATGATCAGATGAGATGATACTATAATTCAACCATTTGTTGGTTTCATTTTTTTCCCTCCTTGTACAGACTTGGTTATATACTCCTCAAAATACTCTGCATGACAGCAATTAATTCTTTATACTGCACTGTGAAAAATGTGTCATAAAACTTGCATATTTAATAATTGAGGTGTAGGTGCTCAAATGGGAAATGGTATTGTGTACAGAGAAAGTGCAATTTACTCATCAATTATGGTTTTAATCAGGCATAAATGGCAAGTCGGTTAGATAGAGACCTATGTTGTATCATTAAGGTATTGTGTAACTGATGTTCATTTTTTAGGTGGAGGTGTTGATGTGATACATGAGAAGACAGCAGAGACTCTTTTTATCAGAGCAATCAATTTGTAGACAGGAATGAATGCCTAACTGTTTTATTTGATTTAACCTAGGGCTCATAGCACTGTAGAAACTCCAAGAAATTTATTCCCTTCTAAAAACTCCTTGAAACTCCTTTTTCTTATTCCCTCCTTGAAACTCCTAACATTTCAGCTGACCATCACTTCTAACCAACTCAACTCTCATAAAATGCCTTTATACAGTTTTTTTTTTTTTTTTAAACTTTCACTGGAGGCTGGAGGTCCAGTTTGCCCTCAACACAAGGAATTAATGGGGAAGGGTGGAAAATGCCAACTTTTTGTAGTATGACAGTTGGCGGTGTTTTCCAGTAGATCGAGGCCCGCGTTTATTGTCTGTTTGATAAAAAAGTTTTTGCTGTAAAGTTATTTTGGACAACGACAGCACCAAATATTTTAGGTACTTCTAAAGTTTTTTGAAAAAATGTTCTGGGAGACCTTGAATGTTCTGGAAATTCTGGTTTTGTGAGTGCTATGAGCCCTGATTTAAACATTTTATGTTGCACAGAAAAATCAGTCTTTGACTTACATCTTTCTGACACTGCTCTCAGCAGACTTCATCTCAAAACTTTCTGATCTCCTATTTCAATTCCACTGTGTAAATAGTTTATCTAAAGAATTAGAGCATCGTATTACCAAGATGTGTACACAGGACTACTACATCTATGTATGAACAGATTTTTCAATCATTTGCCTTCTCATGTTGCATGGCATTTTGTTGCTATTTTAATGCTTATTCAAGATGGCAGACAAAATGGCTTTTTTTTCTAATTTCTATCAGTGTTAGTTCATTACAGCTTTTCACCAAATGATGAACGTGATGTGTAAATTTATTACTGCATTATCCTTATGTTGTGGAGTGAACGGTGGAGACAAGTACAAGTACATATTGGCATGTAAATATGTAAATGTAATTTAGTTGTAAGGGCAAATTTTTCAAAGAGAAGTTCAAGACGATGATTCTTCTTTCAGTGGGCCAATAGTCTGGTCATATTTTGCAGAAAGGTAAAGAATGTAACTTGTTGTTTTAATCAGATAGCAGTGTTTTGGACAGAAAATTGGGTTTGCATTTGCTATTGAGCAAGGCTTATAAACTGGAAAGGGAATCCTTAAACACAGCATAACTTATAAGCATTTCCCCCCTTGTGTTTATCCACAGCCTTTACCTTATGTGCAGTCTATGGGGCCATCCATATAAAGTAAATCTGCTTGGAAAGGGGGGAGGGGTAAGCATTTCAGTTGTGGTCAAAAGTGGGGAATGTAAAAGCCAAAAAGTATATGTGCAAAATGCCACTTAAACTTTTGAAACGTCAAAACTTTTTCATGGACATTCACAATTCTAATGGTCATACTTTCATAAGGGATAGGGTGTAAATATTGTCAAAATCAAGTCGCCGGTATAGAGCAAGATTGTTGTATCTCCAGGTTTATGAATAATGGGGGATGTCTCGGAAACACCACAATATTGCTCTCAGTGATCTCGTTTTTTTAGGGAGATACAACAACACTGCTTCTCTGTAAATTGGAACTGGTTAAAGATAGCGGAATAACGAGAAAATTGCAAGAAGCAGTTTCTCATTATTACAGTATTGCCGTTATGAACCCAATTCATAAATCTGTAGATACAACAATTTTGCTCTATACCCACAAAGTGTGCTTACTTTGTGGATGGCCCCCATTCAGATTGACCAAGTTCTGTGGTCAACTATGGAATGAGACGGACTTGTACGTTATTGTCCTGTCATACCACTAAACAGGTGTTGTTTAATTTGACTGGATTGTCATTGTTGCTGTGCCATAGTTATGATGTCCTTTAACATCCCTTTGACTCTTTCTGCACTTCTAATTGACCACTCAGTGAGACAACACTTGGTTTATGTGATTTTGCAATAAAAATTTCAATGAGAAAAGACTGAAGACCCATTCTGGACATCGACAGTGGTTTTGTGAATTAGAAAAATGAAATCATATTTTAGTTGGCATTGGGAAGGCCATGTGTAATTGCAACAGTGTGTTGATCATATGAAGTTATACTTGGGGGAAATCAGAATGCAGTCAGGTTGGTCTTTTCATGAAGACACATGGTAAATGAAATATTTGAAGGTTTGTTGCACCCAAGTTGTTACTGTGCCATGAATTTTGATGTCAGCCATTTATGAGTTGTATAGGACATTGATTCAGTAAACTTTTTTAATTTGAAGGGCATTTATACAACAGCTGCAGTAAAAAAATCTGAACCAGAATTGACTGAATAAGCGACAATTTGTTTTTCATGAAATCAACTCCACACTGAAATTGAATGTGTCATGATTGATGACAGACAGGATTGTTTTGATGGGGTGACTAGATGGTACAGGTCACAGCAGTTATCGCTTTTGAAAATACACCAATGAAATTACCAGTATATATGAGTTTGCTCATATTTTCATATTTTGTAAAATTGACACATTTTTTTTTTCATACCTGGTGACATGCTGCAGTATTCGAAGTATCGTTATCAACAATCCTCAAAGCTTATGGGATAACTGTTAATTCTAGACTGCACCACAGGTAGATTCATGTACATGATTTTTGCGTATTGTTACTTGTCCATACATGAGTATTCAGATACATGGACAGGGGTAATGCCTTCCTTCAAGTCTTCCATTCATTTTTTTTACACCCAGGAAATAAAACAATTCATCTTCTCTCCTCCTCCTCCCCCCCCCCCCCCCCCCCCCCCAATCACTGCTCCAAATTGTTTTAGCCTGTGATGAGGTGAGAACATCACTGTTCATATTAAAAAATTATTACACAGTATTGCTAATTGATCTTCATCTTCAATGCATTCATAGCTTGATTTTTTTTTTTTCTTTCTTTCTTTTTTTAAAAATATGAAATGACCTGCAAACTAAGCAGATTTGTGGGGGGATTAGTCCACCACAGCAGTTTCTTGTGATAGAATTAAAAAATGTTGCAGCATAGGACCACCATGACAGAAGTGACTTAGTTTTTATTTCCTGGGTTGTAAATTGTTTTTTTTTTTTTGAAGTTCTTCCAGATTCTCCCAGAATTACTTGTATTGACTCATATTGTTTTTGTGTAGTGTTAATGGTGGGCCCTAGCAGATGATGACCCATGAGTTCCACTGTAATGAAAAGTGATTATTTATCATTTGCTGTAACACTAGCTCACTTTGGAATGCTTGGCTGTATGGCACTTGAACTGTTATTAGGACTGAGGCTGTTTCCATTATAAGTAATTGATAATATAGTGGTGGTTTGACCCGAGTCACATTTAAATTTTGTGTCACGATATCAGTACACCAGCACATAAGTCAGGGATGGAAATTCTACGGAAATTTCCTGATTTTTAAAATCAGTTAATCTTTTTTCCTAAGTAAAAACTTTTTTGTGTGTTGTCAAATACACGAAATGGCCTTAGTGTATTGCGGCTGGCAGTGATGAGTTATGTTTAAAGTTCAGGAAATTTTGCTTTCAGTAATTCCCATCCCTGATAAGTGGCTCTGGCGAGGATGGCATGCATGCCATCTTGTCAAGTGCAGCAATTGCAGCTTGGAAGTATGGGATTGGTTTGGTGTTGGAAATGGAGCCTCACACGGTGCTTCGATATGATTTTTCTTTCAATTATTTTTTGTTGTTGTCATATGCGCATTTTGTTAGATCTCTGGAGGGACAGGGTGATTGAGACGGCGTGGTAAATATGCTGATCTTTACATAATTATATCGTCGGGTATTTTCCATATTGTTGTACGTATATATATATGACTCATTGCAAAATAAGAACAGCCCAAATCTACCTGCCAAAGTATAGTTTTTAAACTGCCTATAGCTATTTAAATGTGCAAAACTGAATACTACTCAATGAAGGAAAGTTGTTGGTCACATCGAAGTTGTGTGATATGTCATGTGTACACATTTCTTTCTTTTGTTTCAGTTTATTAGAATTAGTGCCCTTGATTTAACAATGGCCATTGTTTTTGTCAGTGTGCACACAAAAAGTCGGACGCAAACTCATTAATATCGACCATAATGCACCTTAGCCCACGGCAATACCGATTTTCAGCCTAATTTCTTTATTATTGGTGAAGATGCGACTGTTGGAACAGCCACATGCACTTTTACAGCATGTAATTATCTAAATAGATCCACGAAATAACAGTGTGCACACACGGACAACAAAAACCCTCGAAAAGAAAATAAACTGATTTAAAGTGAAAAAAAAACGATCTTCACATTTTTATTGCCCAAAATCGAATAGTAAATTCTTTATCTTTATGAAATATATACCATTATTGGTCACAATTTAATTGACAGTTCATAGCAGGGTACAATCACAGGTAGATTTGGGCTGTTCTTATTTTGCAATGACTCATATATATATGCATTTTTGTCTTTTTGAAAAAATGAGGATTGAAACTGAATGGACAGAGTCAGAAGACAACATTATGTCACAAACACATACCTCAAAAAGTTTATAACTGGTTAGAATGACACTTATGCATCATGAAATTAGGAGTGAGAGAACCATTATCATGATCTGACAAAACCTCAAAATCTGCAAAAGGTCACATCCAATATGGCAAATACCCTATGATATATTTATATATGTGATGCATCATGACGGTTTGGTCCACAAGGTACATTTCAGGTAAACTGAGTTAATGATATCAAGTGAAAGGGAACTCTTTTCCCTTGGATTTGATGCTAGATTTATTGAATTCTGAACATTTTTAGACTGTTATAAGCCATTGAAGTTGATGACTATCACTTTTTTTTAAACGTAAGGTTTTGAGAAAAGTTCGTTTGGGCAATTATTCAATATCTAGATCTGTACATTCTGGACCGAACCGCTGTGTTGTGTCAAAGATATTGTTGCCTGGCTATTGGGCCCTTGTTAAAACTGAACTCAAAGGCTGTTGCTAAGAGACTGTGGTGTCTTGCATAGAAAGCTATAGCTGAGCAGTGAACACAGCTCAGAAATTTTTCTGTTTGATCTTGTACTTAGATATGACAGCAAATGGCAGATATTTGGAAGGTTAGTTAACTCTTCACTAGATGTACAGTTTTGCCTTACTGTACGCGTCCATTTGCCTAGGGGATGTGAGGGAACACTCATATGTCACTGTGGATGGAGCAAAATACACAGTGTGGTAGAATTTTACACGAGGGCTGCAGTGTTTCCAGTCCAGAAATGTTGCTTGTTGGTACAGTTTATCATTTATTCCCACTTCCAGCAAGCTTGTGTTCGTTATAGAATTCTTAAGTTTTTGCCCCTCTGGTCTGAAAATGATCCCCCTGCCTGTGAGTTTAGTTTTAACAAGGTTCTAACAAACAACTGACAGTGTGGGCTCTTGGAACCAGTTAAGATGATTCTTATCATCGTAATTATTGTAGAAGCAAAGAGAGAAAAATAGCTGTAGTTAAACAGATGAATACTCAATGGCCTGGTTATAAAGTAAGAAAGCCAGTATACGACTCTAGTGATCTCAGCACGATAAAATTGAAACTGGTTCTTGTATTCTAACCACTTCCAACAACTGATAAACACTTAACTCATGAATTCATGTATGGCATTTGGGAAATAACTTTTTGTTCCTACTGTGAATTTTTATTTTTCAGACTTCTAAAATGTATGGTGCTCCTCTAAGAAATGTTGGAAATGTTGTAACCAATTTTGCATTTTACCTAACCCTGCAATAAATACATGTGTTCACTAGACCGGGATGTTTAGCTTGATCTCGACCTGTACTTTGTTACTGGACAAAGAACATCCCTGTCACAATTTTCACATTTTGTACCAAAGAAATGAATACATCACACATGTATATCTGATCACTGTTACCTATATATTTTCGCACTGATCAACATATGGGATGTGGTGGTTTCTTGTTCAGATTCCACTGAAAAGAAGGTGTGGAGGTCAGAAGTCGAAATATGAGCAGTTAGTAGTCATTCTAGTTTGATTTTTATGCAATATTTGTACCATTAATATCTTGTAATCTAGACCGCCACATTTTGAAGCTATAAGCTTTGGGGCTTTCTTTGTCTGGGGGGTGCTTTATTTGAAAAGACTCACAAAAATCCCTCTTGAAATTTACTCATATCAATAGTGACATCAGCATATATACAAAAGGCACAGCAAAGTTGCAGTGGACAGCTGTTTCATAGTGAATGCTGGAATATTTCAGTCAGACCTTGATGCGGAGGGAAATAATAATTGTAATGATTTCAGCTTCTGAGTTCTAAGAACTGGCAGCACTTTGACAGGGAAAAAAAAAAAGGAAAACATTTTGCTCATGGGTTGGGAGAAATTTCCGAAGATTTGATGTCTTTATAGTCACTACATGTCTGTCCCCAGAGAAAACAGATGCTGAGCACACTAATATTTGAAAATACAGCTCAGCGTGAAAAAAATAATTTTGCTCTTTTTTCCCCCCTGCATAAACATTGAAGGAATTTTGTGGTAAAATGAAAACTTAACCTGTATCTCTTTGACAAATTCCACGGGGACAGAGTTATTTAAAGTTGTTTTAATATTTCTACTGTGTACACGTCTACTGCACCAAAATGACCACCATCTCTGCATTTCTTTGTATTGGTTTCTGTTACTGTTAAAATCGGACGTTTTTTCTTCTGTTTTTGATATTCACCAATTTCTGTTTTATGTGCTTTTGCCATGCCTCCTGTGTGTCTGGCCAAGTCTGTGTTCAGTTTGTGTGCAATAGACTGCTGAGGTGGTCTGTACCATACAAAATGTAACAAAACCATCAGCCATGCTTCATTGTCTTTTTAGCTGTACATACATTATTATGTAACAACAACAAAAAAAACACAAAAAAAAAACACAATGATAATAAAGAAATAAAGCTCTGATACAATGTGTATTGTTTTGTTTTTTTGCTCATTGTGCTATGGAATAATATGAGTTTGAATGGTAGAATGAAGACAAAACGTGACAAAAGAATGTTGCAATAATGTAAAGTTTATTTAAAAATGCGCTGTAAAAGCTTCATCACAATGTTAGATTACATTTGAATATCAAGATGACATTTTCATCAAACCTTTTCTTCTTTTTTTCTTTTTCCTTTTTTTTTTTTTTTTAAAGTATGGTTTACAAGTATACTGCTGAAGAAATCATAGCCCTGCAAGAACCACCCATGTATTTTCCCAACATGACCTGATGCTGTTCACTTGCTGTCATCCAACCTGGCATCGCTTTTAAAGTGATGTGCTGCAGGCTAGTTTAAAAAAAAAAATGTTATCACATGTCAAACTTTAAAAAAAGGTAGGCCTACTTTATTATTACATTTGACTTTGGCAGAAGTGGAAAGATTATAAATAACAGCATGGCATTAAAGAGAAATCTGGACACTAGATTTCCTTCTTCAGTGACAATGACCTGGTCAAAGTGCAATCCAGCCTGCTCAGATGATATTTGACTATCATTACTATCAATATTTTATGAAGGCATGGGTAGAGCCTTGGTTTTTGGAGTCCCCACAAGTTCACTGGCACCATGCCAGAAGTTGTTGTCTTGATTGTAAACAGTTGACAGAGACCAGTGAAACCACAGGTGGGTGGACACTACTTATGCTGCCCATCTTTGATATGGCTTCAGAGAAACCTGAAAGTACAACAGATGGGTATGTTTCACATTGGTTACCCATGTCAAAGATACAAGTTACAATAAGATGAGATACCCCCTTCTTCACACCTCTAAACAAATCGTGCACACAGTCTGCGTGCTGATTGGTGGTTGGGCCAATGGTGCATTGCATGTAAAGTACTGTATACTTGATATAATGATAATGATTTGCTACAGTGCTACTGCCACAAAAAAAAACACCTACAAACAATAGCCAGAGTTTTCCTACAGCGGTTGAAGTTTTAATTGCAAAATAAGAGACTTCAACCAAGACCTATAGCAATAGACGAACAAAGAACAAAATTCAGTTTTTTTCCCTATCACTGCTTTGTAAAATACGGCACCGTTCATGACTTGCTAGGCGGCGGTGCAAAATCTGTGAACACTAAATGCACTAGCAGTCTCATCTTAGGATTACATATTAGGATCCTAGGCATTTAGGACCTTTGCCCACAACAACATTCTAGCAAATGAATATCACGGTTTAGACATCAAAATGTTGCATGATTTTGTTTTAAGTACTGCAGACATTTTTTAAAAAAAAAGTATTTGGGCCAAGTTATTATTTCCCACATAGTGCAAAGAAGCAAACTCAAAATCAAGCTTGTCTAACAAAATTAATACAAAACCATTTTCCCAAAGTTTAGACTGAAATTTGACCTCTGGCAAAATTTCATATAAATCCAATAGACAAGTTTTCGAGAAAATCAATGTTCAGCCTGCTCATTCTAAAAAATGTACATGTATATACAGTCCAATCCACTTATCTCGACACGGCTTTTCTCAACATGCTGGGTAACTCGACAATTTTTAAGTCCCAACCTGTTCCTTCTTTAATGCTACTAAATATTTCCCCGTAACTCGACATGTTATTCCATTCTTTCCTCTTATATCGACACATTTCTCCCCGACCACGGGATGAGAAGTGCACTAGATCTACTACTGTGCTACCAAAAATGCCCACGCAACTCCCCGCATATAAGACCTCTTCATTTCTTTTTTCGGTGCTGGCGGGGAGGGGTAGGAGAAGGGGGTGTGTGGACACAGAGAATGACCCTTGGCTTCAGTAAAGCGAGTGTGGAGTGCCTTGCATAAGCATACGGCAGTAAAAGTACAGAGTACTACAGACTGAGTAATTTTTTTCCCCCATCAAACATTCGTGCGCCGTTGATACTAGGCCTTGACCTAGATCTCTCGGTTAACTCAGACATGCCTACCTTCAAATCAAGTCTTCAGGGACAGGGCCATCAAAATGAGGAACAATTGAGACAAAATGAGGAACATCGCGACGGCCAAAAGAGTAACACATAAAATATAGAAAAGAACTCCCTAACACTGAAAACAATTTGTTAAATATTCTTAAATAATGTAGCAAAAAAAAAAAAAAAGACATACCTTTGAAATATATAGACTCTATACAATATGTACAAGAATCTGTCAAAAACGGTCAGTTCGACTTCAAGTGCCTGTAATAGTAAGTGTATTCCTTCTTGAAGTGTTGTTCACGTTTCATAACTTTCACTTTCTTTTTGGAACAAGGCACTTCTCTCGGCGGAGTTTTATTACAATCCGAATCACTATCACTGCTGACAGTAACTTCACAAATGTTTCGTTTCGTGCTCGCCATGTTTCGTCAAAACTTATGAAAAATTAACTCATAATCAATCATTGATTCAATGCCAACACACACGATGACTTGAATGGAAGAGGCCTAATCAACCCTACGGCGCATGCGTTATCCCTACTTCGGGAAGGTTCGGCAGTTTCCGACCTCGTGTTTCGGAAACGGCGCGAAAAGGTTATTCCTTTGTATCGAAAAGCATAGGCACCCGGAGGAAACTTTTTATTAGTGCTTTTTTTTTTTTTTCCGGGACAATTTTTTTTTCCCGTATTTCAATAACAATGCGTATTCTAGTGTCAAATTCCGGAATAAATACGGACAATGCGGAAGGGTAGGCATGCCTGTTAACTGCCGTATAGTGTGTGTATCGGTATCATCACTTCTTCTGAAGAAACTGTCAGGTCGAGGTTAAAAAAAAAAAAGTAAAGCACTGCGCATTTGATAATGACAGCTACAGCATTTCCCCCGATATCGGCAAATCTTTGCCAAGCAAATGCTTCACACAACAGTGATATTGGAGGAACGAGCGACAATATGCCGACAATTTTAAAAAAAAAAGGGGGGGGGGGGAGGGGGAAGACATAATTGCGTTAGTTATTGGACATTTCCCATTATGGTGATGTTTGATACCCCCTCCTCCTCCTCCCCCCCTTTTTTTTCCTTCCACCACTAATCTGCTATTTCGACTTTCTCTTTACTCGACACAAGTCAGACGGTCCCACTGATGTCGAGATATAAGGATTGCACTGTAGTTATTTTCCCAACCAATTAACCTCTCTGAAACATGCAAAGCATTCAGCTGTGACAAAGCCATGCAGTATGTTAAAACACCATTAACAAGGACCCACAATTCAAGTGAGTACAGTCTATTCCTACTTACAATGCTGAAGATGAGGATAGTTGAACACTGTAGGTGAAAACAGCACTTTGACCAGGGGTGTTATGGCAATGCTGTTACGTTCTTCACAAATTTTGGAATATTCTACCAGTAGTCGGACCACAAGTTCCATCTGCTCCAAAAATCTAAAATCTTCCACATCTGGTGCATCTGCACAAAAAATGAAATAAAGTGTGTCACAGAAACTCGGGGTAAAATTGAGGGCAGGATAGTAAACTACCTTGGTATTTTTTCAAAATTTGAGATTTTTGGCATGTTTACAGCCTTTGACAGCCTGCAGGATGTGGTGTAAGATTCTGGAAACTAAAGGTTAAAATAATATTTTAAAAGGATCATAACTATAATGTCTGATAAAGAAAGTTAGTTTTTGCTTCTCCTGAAAAATTTGTAAAAAACTGAGTTATGACAGTTTACCAAGCAGCCCTTGAAATGAAATGGTGGGGGAGGAGGAGAGGGGAGAAATTTTGCTGATGCTTCATGAGCAGAATGATGTAAAACAGAAATGCTTTATACTTGTCATACATACATTATATAATAACCAAACATCTTCCTTAACACTGTATTTGAATAACTGAAACCATTCATAATCAAACAAATAAAAAGTGTATTTCATTTCACATTATGTATGTCATTTCACAAACAAACAAAAAAATACATGTATGTGTAGAATTAAAGATAGTGCAAAAAATGTTATGGTAAAAAATCTATGAAGAATATGAACTAAGCTGAAGTAAAATTAACCCACAACCCGCGTGCTACCCGTAAAGCCCACTGACTGGTCAGTGGGAATCTTATCTTACAGGGAATCTTATCTGAGTCGCACTGACCCTTGCCGATATGCGATGACCACACTATCACTGTCTTCATAGTTTGGTTTGTATTTGATCAGTATGAAAACATTCACTGTTATGCCTTATCATGCTTCATAATGAATTAACCAGTGAAAGCTTTGTCTCTAAGTATGTAACCAATGATCTGACAGCTGAAAGTTTTGTGAGAACGAAGCATGATAACTAGCCACGCTCCCCCCACAAGCCCTAAGCAAATGGTTTTATCCAGTTTGTACATACTAACTCACCAATATGGGCATTTGGGGCAAAGGTCATTGTAGACCCTGTTTCTGATTGGTTCTTAGATACAAACAACTCTAGATGATGGTCAGCTTGTGAGAAAATGAGATAATATTGCAAAGTTGTTGAACAACAGTTCACATGTCGATGTTACACCTTTTGATAGTGTGAGGAGAGCCTTTGAAAGCTTAGTCTTTGTGAGTCCGACCAGTTAACATGTCCTTGTTACAATGCCTTTGATTTAGAAGAGGTGCAGTGAGCACTAAGACGGTAGCCTCAAAGAGGGCAGTGATTTGATACATGAAAATACGTCTTCCACGCTGCGCGGTCAATTTGACCTTGCTGTGTTTGCACGCCCGTGCACAGTGAACGCCTGGGAGGTCGATGCCGTATTTCGATGGCTCACGCAGCGTGGGGGTTGATATCCATTCTAAATTTGTAATCTTAATCCTTACCTACTGTAATATTACAAGAAAAGAGTTCTGCTTTCTCTGGACAAAATCTGGCCCTAGATGTGATGGTGTACTTGCCATAACTCTCACTGAGCTTCAGCTCTGGCCAAAGTGAAAAAACAAACGAGAGAGAAAAACAACTGATTATTCATGGATTCAACAAAATCACAGCAAGAGGCAGCACAGATGCATAAGACTTTCATACAGAGGAATGCATACAAATGTCAACATTAATCCCCACAGCTGTCCCAACGTCTTGAATTCCAACAGAAATGATGTAAGAAATGCTGTATTGCACATCTGTTTAGCAACTACATGTACCGAGTTTGGATATGTAATGTGATGTTTAACCCTCCTGCCCACAGGGCCTACATATCAGCCCATTAATATGCTGCAGAGGACTGGGCCTGGCCAATATATCGCCCCTGCTGTTTCATGCTAAAAGTGCAGGGAGGCTGATATATTGGCCAACATTGTTCCGGCACGTTTTGCACTCGTAATTTTGTCTACTTCCTGCTGTCTCTCTACCCAATAATCCATTTCTCTGGTAGTCTAAAGGAAGGAAGGTTGTTTGGGCTTGGCAACGAAAGGGTTAATGAACACTCCCTGGTATGAACTTATGGTTCTAATGGTTTGGTGGAATATCTCAAGATGTTTGATTTCATTCTGTACTTCATCCAAACTGGAAAAACAGAAAACATAACAAGGTCGTTTGTCAGAATATTTTAAGCCAATTTTACCTCGTATATCAACATCATCCTCCAGGAAAGGCCAGGCATACATGTGCCATTCGACCAATGAGCTCTTTGGTAATGCTGGAACAACACAATACTGGACCATTGGGGATACTGGAGGTTTTTCCAACACTACTAGAGATTCCTGCCAGTGAATGACAAACATTGAACATCAGTTAAAGCTTGACAATGTCTGTACATACAGACAAAACTAAATAGCAATAGTATTATAAAGGAAGTAAGGCCTCCAAAATAATCATGAACAGCTTTTTAACTGCTGAGCCTTAATTCTACAAAATATCATTTCACAGATAGAAAGACATAAAGGTGTACCTGGGCATATTTTAAAAGGTCTTGAAGTTCACTTTATTTTTATACTTTCCTTGATTTTGAGCCACAACTGAGTGGAACAAAGAAAGTGTTTCACCATTTCGAGCTGGAAAAAAAAAGACGCATTTTCTTCAAATAGAATTAAAAAGTATGACAGAAAATTTCCCTTCAATTTACAGATTGGTGATCGAAACTCAACTTTAAAAATCACACTGGTGTATTCCCTGAGTCAGTGGGCAAACTGGTATCTTACTATAATGGAGCTAAAGGGTGAACATGATTGTAACCACCTAAAACTTTGCAGATGGCCCAAAAATTCTGGAACTCTGAGTACTGTCTTACTCTTTGACGATGAGTTGCGTGGACACATTCATTTTGGACAAAAATTACTCTTTAAAATTATTTGATTAAGATTTTTTTGAGCCGGAAAAATAGAGACGCTTTTTCGTTGAGTAGAATCAAAAAGCATGATTGGAAATTTCGTCCTTGACCCCTCTTTACACATTGGTGGTCGAAAATCAACTTTATCACATCTGTATATTCCTATGTGAAATTGTGGTGTAACAGTAAGTTCTGTTAGTCACTGCATCGCATCCAAATGCCGTTTTAATGCAGCCTAGATCTAGCTATATGGTTGGGCTTGGTACATTGAAAAATTTGCAAGATTTGTCTTGCGTGGATCGGCTAGTTATAATAAACCTGTCGTCCATCTCATGTACTGGCGTATCGATGATTTTGGCGGTTTTGAGAAAGTTATCAACAGAAATGTTTTTGCTACATCCAAGAAAACGCAAAAGTGACCAAAACTTCAAATGCTTTCCTACTAAATGAGAAAATTGTGAACATACCTGTATATGAGATGAGTGATGAACTGTACATGGTACATTTTTCAAACAAGTACATCCACAATGCAAAATAGTGATTAAAATAGAAATTTATTTTAGCTGATCAGTTTGTTAAAACATTCTTAAAAGTTCTATCTTTCATAAAGGATCAGTTACACAAAACATTTTTTCCTATCATTTACACATACCCAAGACTCAAAACTGTGACACCGGAATTAGTATTATTTCTACAGTAGCATTCAAACCTGTAGTGCCTCTTCCCACGCTTCCTGAGCTGTGCATAAATACTCTAAATTGGTGAGGTAACATATGACCAGTGGGCAGTGTCCGAGAGTACATTTGCTATTCATGGCTGTCATGATGCTCCGGACGTGGTTTAGGGACACAGCACACTGTGTAATTATGCCCCCTGGAATCAGTGCTAGAGATGCTGGAACAAGGGGGACAATCCCAGCCAGGTATAGTTTTTCTCCTGCCTGAAACACCCAAAGCCTGACATGAGAAGTTTGTTCAGATGGAGTTGTGGGCTGTCATGTAGGAAACTACTGGAGCAAATATCCAATATGTACTAACTGAGTGTGCCAACAAACTTTAGAGGCAAGGGTAGGCCTATCCAAAATCTATAACACCAGTTAAAAATTAAAATGGCATGAAAAAAAAGTTGTATGTTGCAAAGCCTCCAATAGTAAACAATAAAGAAAAGTTCCAATAAATAACCAATGAAAAGTATAAAAACGCAAGCCCTGCTGAAACCCTACAGATTTTCTGTGGCCCTTATAAAAATGGTTTCCACGGAAAATTTGGCTGATGTTACATTATGTACTGGCTTTAGCTAATTAAATGGGCTAATTTTTTCACCACTGTGCTGTCACAGACAAAGAAATTGCCTTTCTCAAAAATGTACACTATGCTGGCTGTTGTTGGGGGGGACTGTAGTGTCACAAGTGGAGTGAGCGATAGTTAATAATTACGGGGGGAAAGGAGGAGAGTAAAATTAACGCACGTAGACAAGTAAGTTAAGCGTGCATGTTGTGAGTGGTGGGGGGGTCTGAATGAGGCGAAAGCGCTGTATTAATATCACTGCAAGTTAGAAGGTCCTACTGAACGGACGCTAATGAGAGCCCAGCGGGCGAACATAAGGGGAGCAGTCGGAAGACGGATGAGTGTTTTTCCAGTGATGACTGGTAGGTAGAACGTTGATTGATGTATTATATTATATTCGTCTATTACCATGATGTAAATAAGTATATGTGAGGAATGTGGAAGTCCTTGATATTGGATATAGCAATGTGCGCCATGAGCGATAGATGAAAGTGAGTTCATGGATTTGTAGCACGAGTGAGTATTGTGTACTCCGATGGAGGTGTGTTACCGTAAGATGTTTGGTGAGTGAAAGGTGAACTATTGTGTGTACGCTTCATGGGTTGTAAGGAGAGGTGGAGTGAATAGAAATGGTAGGGTATTATACCAATGTAATGTTATTCTTGTAGGTATCGGGGACGGGCTAAAGAGCCGCCTCGGTGAGCACAGGGGATAGGCCAGCATAGGGCCGGAGGCCACACATAGGCCAGAAGTGAGGCTGTCGGTGCAGGACAGTAGAGGCACATAAAGTCGTGGCAGTCAGGCCACGGACAGGGACGTAGATATGAGCGTGAATGTGATAATGTACTATTGCCATGTTGATGGGCTATTGAAATGATAATGTACTACTGCCATGTTGATGGGCAATTGAAATGATAATGTGTTATTGCCCTGCTGAGGTGCTAGTGGAATGCTAAGGTGTATGACAATATATGGCCTTTAGCGTCTTTACAGACGGTCTTAGCAGCTAGAATATTCACTTTCACTTTGACTGACAGCTTCTCTCGTGGCTTATTCTACCAATGTTTGACCCGAGAGTGCGATGGCAGTGATTGCAGGTCAGTCTTTTGGGTTCACTTTGGCGAGTGTTTTCATTCCGCCTCTGTCGTTTTGTCAGGTATGTTTCTTTTGCCTTGAAGTCTATTGCGAGCGTGCCACTGCGCAATTTTTGTCTCCATCTGCTTCGATCACTTGCAAGGTTCTCCCATTCATTGGGGTCGATGTTGAATGCTTTCATCGTGACCTTGCAAGTGTCTTTGAATCGCAGATGTGGCCTACCTCTGGGTCGGTTGCCAGTAGCAAGTTCCCCGTAGAGAATTTGTCTGGGGATGCGATCATTTTCCATACGGTGGAGATGTCCAAGCCACCGCAGTCTTTTTTTGCCTAGGAGAGCCTGAGTTGATGGAATGTTGGCTCGGCTCAGAACTTCGATATTTGAGATCCTGTCTTGCCACTTGATCTTGAGAATTTTGCGTAGGCAGCGCAGGTGGAAGGAGTTGAGGGATCTTTCATGTTTGGAGTAGGTGGTCCATGTCTCTGAGCCATACAGCAGGGTGCTTAGGACGCAAGTTTGGTACACGAGTACCTTTGTTTTGATGGTCAGCTTGCTATTGTTCCACACCCTTTTTGAGAGTTTGCCAAAAGCTGTGGCCGCCTTTCCTATTCTGGCATTTATTTCAGTTGTTATGTCTGTGCTACCACTGATGGTTGAGCCTAGGTAGCAGAATTTTCCCACTTGCTCCAGAGGAGAGCCATTCAGCATGATTGGGTTGGAGTTTCTCAAGCCTTGTGTCAAAACTACAGTTTTTGAGACACTGATCTTTAGCATGAATTTGTCACAGGCTTTGGCAAGGCTATTGATGAGAGCCTGGAGCGTGGTTTCATCGTGGGCCACGATTGCAGCATCATCTGCGAAGAGGAGCTCTTGTAACATAATATGCTCTGTACGAGATTTTGCTTTTAATCTGGCAACATTAAAAATGGAGCCGTCCACTCTGGTGTTAATAAGTACTCCACCTGAACATTGACCAAAGGCATACTTGAGTAGGGCTGCAAAATATATACCAAATAAGGTAGGAGCAAGAACACATCCCTGCTTCACACCGCTGTTTACAGCAAATGAATTGGATGTGCAGCCCTCAAAGTTGACACATGCCCTCATGTCAGTGTGGAAGGATGCAATAAGTTTTAGCAATGTTGGTGGACAGCCTATGGATTTAAGGACTGCATACAGGCCAGATCGGCTTACGGTGTCGAAAGCCTTTGTTAGGTCCACAAAGCATGTCATAAGCGGCCTGTTTTGTTCTTTACATTTTTCTTGGATTTGCCGAAGTGCAAATATCATGTCAATAGTTGATCGTTTGCTTCGAAAGCCACATTGTGTTTCTGGTAAGACTTTTTCCGCCAGTTGTTGAAGGCGGCAGAGGATGACGCGAGCAAAAGCCTTTCCAGTAATGCTGAGGAGGGATATGCCTCGATAGTTGTTGCAGTCGCCTTTGTCTCCTTTGTTCTTGTAAAGTGTGACAATTTTGGCGTCTCTCATATCATGTGGTATCACGCCTTCTTTCCAACACTGCAGTAACAGATTATACAGGTGTGGTAAAAGTGGGCCTTTTAGGTCTTTTAATACCTCTGCAGGAATGTTGTCACTTCCTGTGGCTTTTCCAGCAGACAGGTGGTCGATTGCAATGGAAAGCTCGACTAAGGAAGGTTCAGCGTCAAGTTCGGCCATTATTGGCAGTTTTTGGAGGTGTTCCTCAAAATCTGGTGGAATATTTTTCTCAGTTGAATACAACAGAGAGTAATGCTCTACCCACCTATTCAGTTGTTCATTTTTATCTGTGATGGGTTCACCATTTACAGACTTAAGTGGGGCGCTTTTGGTGATGATTGGCCCAAGGGCTACTTTCATCTGACTAAAGGCGGTTTTCATATCTCCCTTTTCATTTGCCTCTTGTATGCTGTTACACAAGTCTGTCCAGTATTTGTTGGCGCAACGTCTTACCTCCAGCTGAAGTTTAGCTTTTGCATTTTTCAAACAAGTTTTTGTACTCTGATTGCAATTTTTGTTATACTCATTGAAAGCAGATTTCTTTTGCTCAATGAGAGGTAGGAGAATTTCGCTGTTCTGGGCTACCCAGTCGTTGTTTGAAACTTTATGCTGTCCAAAAGACTTGATGGCACAGTCATGAATTTTTGAACTGAGAGTGTTCCATGTTTCATCTACCGAGTCGCATTGGGTGACATTATCCATGCTTTCAGCAAATAACTTTTCAAATGACTTTCTATTTGATTCATCTCTGATTGCTGTTACATTGATCTTAGGGATTGAAGGGGCTTTTGATCTGTATATTTTCTTGGCCGAAATTTTGATTTTGCTGACTACCAGTGCATGGTCGGTGTCACAGTCAGCACTGTGGAGGGAACGAGTTATTTTTATACAGCCCAAACTCTTCCTCCTTGAGAGAATAAGATCTAATTGATGCCAATGGCCAGACCTGGGATGGCGCCATGATGTTCTTTGGCATCTCTTAAGGTCAAAGTACGTGTTTGTAACACATAATGAGTTTACGGAGCATAGCTCCAGAAGGCGCTGCCCGTTTTCGTTGATGTTGCCAATGCCGAAGTGCCCAATGCACTTTGGCCATGCGGAGTGATCTGCTCCCACTCGAGCGTTAAAGTCACCCAGAATTAGCAGGCCTTCGGTGAGAGGGATGTTGTGGAGAGTCCTCTGCAATGCCTCGTAGAAAATGTCTTTGGTTTCGTCAGAGGAGGCAAGTGTTGGGGCATAGACACAGATAATGTTGGTAAAACCAGACCGGGTGTTCAGTCTGAGTGTCATGATGCGTTCTGACACTCCAATTGGAGTTGCGATCGAATTGATAAGGGAGTTTTTTACGGCGAAGCCCACGCCGTGGATTCTCGGCTGTTCGCTGCTAAGGCCCTGCCAGAAGAAGGTGTAGTTTTCTTCTTTGACTGACCCGGAGTCGGGAAGTCGAGTTTCTTGAAGGGCAGCGATGTCGATGTTTAGTAGCTGAAGTTCTCGATCAATAATTTGGGATTTCCTGATGGAGTCAATATTAGTGAGATCTTGCTGTTGCAAGCCTGGGCGCATTGTTCTGACGTTCCAGGTACCAAGTTTTAGTATTTTTCTGTTTTTGCCAGGTGCACACTTTACGTCAGCTTTTTGACTTTTGGTCTAGCTCCAACCACCTTATGAAGCAGGCTGACGTGGCGGAACAACACCCAACTGCCTGGGGGCTGCCCAGGTTACGGCGGGCGGTAGTTGATCAATGCAGCTGAAAAGCCGCTCCCACCGACAAAGGGGACCCCTGGCGCTCATCCGTACGCCAAATGGATTGAGCTTATCACCGGTAACTGCCACCTCCCGTGTTGTGCCCATCCGTAACGGATGGCTGGAGTGTCCTCTCCAAATCGGAAATGGGTGGGCTTATAGAGGAGAGACAGACGCTTGCCAAGCCCGAGCAAACGCCTCCTCGTTTTGCTGCCTTGCCTGGGCTATTTTTAAGAGATGGTGCTTTGCCCAGAGGCACCACCCCTCTCTCTGCCATTCTAGTTAAACCCAAGGGAGAGACCAGGTCAATACATTTGGAACTAGTCCGGCTGCAGGAGATGCTGGAAGCCAGTTTGATGCAGTTCTCCCTGACAACCACCTTCGGGTCTCCACTCCTGATTTTCTGTCTGGGTTTACTCCCATAGCCTTTGCTATCATAGCAACACACAAGGCAGTGTGGTATTTGTATTCAGGGTTACCTTCCCCTAGTCTTCCTCTCTCCCGAGATGACCCACAAGACAGTGGGGGTGACAGTAGCAGGCTGTATTGTGTACTGTCATACAATAGCAGAAAACTCTGGCCTGACATGAGGTGTATGACAATAGGAAGGTGATATTGAGAGACTGCGGTGCCAGTGAATTATTAATGTGCTATTAAGACCCTGAGGGGAGAGGCTGAGGCCGAAGTGCCTTTAGGAAGTAACTACCGGGTTGTGGATCCGAAGAAGAGTGCATGTGAGAATAAGGCCGTTGTACGGCAGTTAATTTCAATAATATAATGTATGTAATTGCGCTATTATCTGTATGATTATGTTTAAATAAATGTGTGAGTCTGATAGGTTGTTCTGTTAAGTGTTAAACTTGTTTGTTCGTGATTGTTGTCCTGTCATAAATTATTACATCTCCCAGTCTGGGATTTGTGACATTGGGGGCTCGTCCGTTGTGACTCGTCCATTTTCGTAATATTTAGTTCTAGTTAGTTAGTAGGTATTTTTCAGTGGGCATTTGTTACTTTAGTTTTGTCCACGTAATACTTATCTTGTGGTAGGAATTTGTCTTGTCTTTTCTACTCTTTTTTTATTATTAATAGTGCTATACATTTAATGAATATAGAATTAGTTAGGAAGTAGGTAAATTTCTGAATTGTATTTGAGACAATTGGGTATTGTTATATCTGGTGTGATCTCAGGTCTCTGGTCGTGTCGTTAGTGATCATACCGACAGGTTAGCCGTTTTCATAATATACACAGTAACCATAAATCTGTGAAATGGCGGAACTCCAACAACTAATGAAGTTGGGTAAGGAACTTGGCCTGGAGGGAGAGGAGCTACGCGGCTGGATTAAAGAACAGCAGGCGGATTTGCGCGATGAGCGTGCTAAGGATAGAGAGCGAGAAAAAGAGGCTCAAGAGCGACAGAGAGAAGAGGAAAGAGAGGCTAAGGCTCAGGAGCAGGAGAGGGAGTTTAAGCAACAGGAAAGAGAGGCTAAGGATAAGGAACAGGAAAGGGAGTTTAAGTTAAAGGAGTTAGAGGCTCAGCAGCAGGAGAGGGAGTTAAAGTTAAAGGAGATAGAAGCTCAAGAGCGGGAGACAGACGCACGAGTAAGAATCGCGGAATTAGAACTCAAGAAGAATACGCCAACGGAAACAGTTGAGCGGCAGGTACACAATAAAGGATTAGGTTAGGATTAAGCTCCCTACGTTCGACGACCGGAAGGACGACATAGACGCCTTCCTTTACAGGTTCGAACTGAACGCACAATTGCAATGGGGGGAAAATAAGGAATTATGGTCCACGTACCTGGCGTCTCTATTGCAGGGGCGAGCGTTAACCTACTTTAAAGAGCTACAGCGCGAAGACGTGCAAGATTACGATAAGCTGAAGGCTTTGCTGCTCCGCCGATTTGCGCGTACCGAGGAATATTTCCGGGAGCAGTTTAGGCGAGCACGTGCGGATACCAGGGAGGACTTTGCTGCCTTCGTCGCGAGATTGACGGAATATTTCGCGAACTGGGTAGACTTGGCGCATGTTGGCGTGGATTTTACTAAATTAAAAGATCTAATGATCCGTGACCAGCTGTACGCGTCGTGCCATAAAGATCTGGTGGCTTTCCTGAAAGAAAACGAACCCGCGACGGTGCAGGAGGCGTCTAAGTTGGCGGAAGCATACCGTACGGCACATCCGTCCAAACCAGTGGCGAGGGCGTACGTCCAAGATGCTGGGTACGTCGCCGTTGTCGAAGGGTCGCTGACAGGACCTAAAGACAGGTCGCGTCAGCGTGGTGCCTATAGTGGGCAAGCCCAGGGGCAGCGTAGGGGCTATCACCAATCACCTGCATATGGATCCGGTAAGTTTGACCGAGCAGGAGGGCTAGGTCGCGGTAATGGCCGGGGGCGATTTGTGACCTTTGCCGATGACCGACGGCATAGGGACTTTGGTTCCGGTCGCGATGGGTCACGGGGACCCAGGCCTAGTGCAGCACAGGGAGCGGAGTGTTGGACTTGCGGACGCGTGGGTCACTTTTCACGCGAGTGTAGGGCCGCGAAGTGTTGGAACTGCGGAAGAGCAGATCACATCAGCGTGAATTGCCCTGCAGGTAGGATAGCGGCGAGCGTGGACAGTAGCTCCAGTCCATGTTCCCCTAATAAATTTCATCATGCGGCTGCGTGTGTTACATCGGACAACGGAGGCGGACAGTATTCTAAGTGTCCCAGTTGTGAGAAGTTATTATCTTCCGGTGTTTTACCTTGTGGGAGAAAGATCCCCGTTATAAATTCATGTCATACAGGGGGTGGTCTTAGGGTTTATCCGGGGTTTGTTGGGGACGAACCGGTCTCGGTTTTACGAGATACAGGATCTACCGTTGTGGGAGTGCATAGGGACTGCATTCGGGATTCACAGCTTACAGGTGAGACTGTCCCGTGCATCCAATTTTCGGGGGCCATTGAGAAATTACCCATGGCAAGAATAGTGATAGATACACCTTTCCTTAGCGGGGAAGTCGAAGCAGTCGTTGGTTGTTTTCCAGGCGCCCAGCTCATCATTGGGAATGTATCACGGGTAGTTTCCCCTTCCGAGGAGAACGTGCAGGCATGGTCTCAATCAAAAGGTATTGACTTTTGTGCCGCGGTCGAAACACGTCGACAGGTAGCTGATAAGGGTAAAATTAGACCTTTGGCAACGCCAGCGGTCAACCTAGATATCACGCCAGAGCGCTTGGCGAGATTACAAAGGGAGGATCCATCATTAAACCCATGTTTTGGGGAAGCGCGAACCGAGAAAACGAGGAAATATAAAAACGGGTCATCTTCTTTTTTTGTCCAGGGGGGCATTCTGTTCCGTATGTACGTCACAGTGGCTTCCGTTCAAAAGCAGGTCGTCGTGCCACGGTCGTTAATTGCTACAGTATTGCGTCTGGCCCATGATGTTCCATTAGCGGGTCATATGGGAAGTGCTAGAACCAAGGAGAGAGTTCTGAAAGATTTTTATTGGCCATCGATACATAGAGATGTACGGCTGTATTGTAAGACGTGCAGTGCGTGCCAAAAGACGACGCATAAGGGTCGTACACCCCAGGCTCCTCTTCAAAAGATCCCCACGGTTTCGGAACCGGTTAAAAAGGTTTCGATAGACCTTGTTGATTTAAGAGAAAGATTATCTTCAGCGCGCACTATAGCAGAAGAAGCTTCTAGTATCGCTTCGAAAAGAGCAAAAGACTATAAAGATAGAGGTTCCAAATTGAGAATTTTTAAGCCAGGAGACAAGATCCTATTGTTGTTACCTACGGACCATAATAAGTTATTGATGACATGGAAAGGTCCTTATGTTATTGAGCGAGTTGTTTCGAAGGTAGATTACGCTATCCACATTGATGGATCAGTAAAGGTTTTCCATGTTGATATGCTGCAGAGGTTTCATGAGAGACCAGAGTATCTGTATTCTCATACTAGTGTTGAAGGACATACCTAATGTCGTGTCATTCTTTGACGATATAGCATGTCATACGTCGACATGGTCTGATCATATTCAGACACTAACAGTAATTTTTAAACGATTACGTCATTTTGGGTTAACTGCTAAACCCGCAAAGATGGATTTGGCATGTCCAGAGATAATATTCTCAGGACATATCGTGGGTAGAGGTGTTCAGAGACCTGAAGTAACAAAAATTGACAAATTAGTAGGGTTGCAAATCCCTAAAACAAAGAAACAAGTCAGAAGCTTAGTGGGAATTTTAAATTATTACAGAAAGTTCATTCCAAATTTTTCCTCCTTGTCATCTTCTCTTACTGACCTTACTAAGAAGGGACAACCCGATAAGGTCCAGTGGACGTCTGAGTGTCAGACAGCATTTGATAATTTGGTGACAGCATTATCATCGTCACCCATTCTGATATTACCCGATTTTCGATCTAATTTTATCCTCAGAACGGATGCGTTGGACTCTGGTGTCGGCGCTTGTCTTCTACAGGAGAAGAACGAATGTCTCCATCCTGTATGTTATGTCAGTAGGAAGTTATTGCAGAGAGAAAGAAAATATTCGGTGATAGAGCGGGAGTGCCTTGCCATTGTGTGGTCCGTCCAGAAATTAGGACGTTATCTCATGGGACGAGAATTTTGTATCCAGACAGACCACAAGCCACTAACGTTTTTGTCGAAGAATCGTTCGTCCAGCCCACGCTTGTCTAGATGGGCATTGGCCTTGCAGCCGTATACCTTCGTTATTCAACCAATTCCAGGAACCAGCAATCATATCGCCGACTACCTTAGTCGAGCCTAGGGGAAGAGTTCAGGAGCTTATACATCGGAGGACAGGAACATTGACAGGATCTGTGTGAATGAGTCGACTTTAAAATATTGACATTATAAATATGATAGGAAGAATGGTTGATAGGTTGATTGGTTTTTGATTCTGTATTAGGTATTGTTTAGTTAGCTATTGATGATGTGATACATATATGCATAATGCAGGGCATATTGATCCCCATGTTTTCCCCTGATTCCGGTATTTTATGTGCTAGGGGCATTGGTAGGTCATTTTTATGTAAGTGTTGCTCACGCTCACTCGTTGACAGTCATCTTGATGCGATTTGAAATTAATTGCATTAATTTTTTTGGGGTGGGGGATGATGTCACGAGTGGAGTGAGCGATAGTTAATAATTACGGGGGGAAAGGAGGAGAGTAAAATTAACGCACGTAGACAAGTAAGTTAAGCGTGCATGTTGTGAGTGGTGGGGGGGTCTGAATGAGGCGAAAGCGCTGTATTAATATCACTGCAAGTTAGAAGGTCCTACTGAACGGACGCTAATGAGAGCCCAGCGGGCGAACATAAGGGGAGCAGTCAGAAGACGGATGAGTGTTTTTCCAGTGATGACTGGTAGGTAGAACGTTGATTGATGTATTATATTATATTCGTCTATTACCATGATGTAAATAAGTATATGTGAGGAATGTGGAAGTCCTTGATATTGGATATAGCAATGTGCGCCATGAGCGATAGATGAAAGTGAGTTCATGGATTTGTAGCACGAGTGAGTATTGTGTACTCCGATGGAGGTGTGTTACCGTAAGATGTTTGGTGAGTGAAAGGTGAACTATTGTGTGTACGCTTCATGGGTTGTAAGGAGAGGTGGAGTGAATAGAAATGGTAGGGTATTATACCAATGTAATGTTATTCTTGTAGGTATCGGGGACGGGCTAAAGAGCCGCCTCGGTGAGCACAGGGGATAGGCCAGCATAGGGCCGGAGGCCACACATAGGCCAGAAGTGAGGCTGTCGGTGCAGGACAGTAGAGGCACATAAAGTCGTGGCAGTCAGGCCACGGACAGGGACGTAGATATGAGCGTGAATGTGATAATGTACTATTGCCATGTTGATGGGCTATTGAAATGATAATGTACTACTGCCATGTTGATGGGCAATTGAAATGATAATGTGTTATTGCCCTGCTGAGGTGCTAGTGGAATGCTAAGGTGTATGACAATAGGAAGGTGATATTGAGAGACTGCGGTGCCAGTGAATTATTAATGTGCTATTAAGACCCTGAGGGGAGAGGCTGAGGCCGAAGTGCCTTTAGGAAGTAACTACCGGGTTGTGGATCCGAGGAAGAGTGCATGTGAGAACAAGGCCGTTGTACGGCAGTTAATTTCAATAATATAATGTATGTAATTGCGCTATTATCTGTATGATTATGTTTAAATAAATGTGTGAGTCTGATGGGTTGTTCTGTTAAGTGTTAAACTTGTTTGTTCGTGATTGTTGTCCTGTCATAAATTATTACATCTCCCAGTCTGGGATTTGTGACATGTAGCACCTTACATTCTAGCTAAGCTATTGCTGAACAGTGTACACAGCTCAGTACTTCCTCTATTCAGCTTTGTAATTAGACTAATTATACTATTGTTCCCATGGAGCTATTAATAACACTGGAGTCCGTACAGCTGATTTCATGCGTGCGCATTAGAAGGCAACAGTCGCCATCTTGTATAGGGCAAGCACGGACTGCGCCTCAGCGTTTACATATCCGTTGCACTACAACGTCTGCTTTCTACCTTCCCTTTTCTTTTCCTCTGCTAACTCCTTCTTTCTTTTCCTCTGCTCCTGTACCTTCTGTTTCTTCTCTACCTTCTTTCTTTCCTGCTTTAAAAGGAGGGAGAACTGTTCTCATTCAATTTAAGTCAATGAATTTACTATAGAACTAGACCTAAATAGCCTATGTACCGGGGTATTTGGATTTTACCACAATATTATTCTTTGTTTCTCATTAAATTCTGTTGCTTACTATTAGCTGGTGTGCACTGGCTCTTTTGAACTCTTGTTTTGAATACATCATGTAATCATATTAATAATAAATAATAATGGTGCTAGTGATCCCAGTTGATGCACATACAACACTGATGTCACAATGCAATTACCAGTGACCGCACCTCAAGCAAGGTGTCAGATGAATGCATGTCGGTGCAGTCAGTGCCATATGTGCATAATCACACTCATAATACCCAGAAAACATTTTTTTAATGAAAATCCACCCGAAGCAGAATGTCCAGAGGACTCCCGTGAGCTTCCACCAGGCCATTAAATGGAGAAATCTGTAGGGTCACATAAGATAAGATAAGATAAGATAAATTTTATTCGTCCTTGTACAAGGAAACATGTTTACCTTTGAACTGAAGATGGAGGTTGTGCAAACACAAAACTTGGGAAAGTTATCCAAGGCAAAATACAAGCTTAAACAGCAGTCATATGCTATGTGATGTTGTGATCTCTTGATAAGAACGTCACGAAACGTGGATTAGTCACAAAAACACTGGTAAATGAAACTGTATGGAAAACCAAATATTGACCGCATAAACGTGCTGACTGCACCTAGTGCACTGACTATAGATCTAGAACTAGTTTCACTAGGTGAGAGATTGACCTGTAGCCGTAGGAATTTATACATTTTTGTTTGGAAAAGCTCTGGAATGCACAATTCAGCTGTGCTCAAACCTCTGGCTAAGGCTCTTCTGATTTTTAGATATATATACTTGACTGAGTGGGTACAACCAAGCTTGTAGGTTAAGATGTTCTTCTTCTTGGCTATCCAGATCATTTCCTACATCTTGGCCTATGATTTACATATATTATTATAATTATGCCTCTCTCTCTCTTTCTCTCTCTCTCTCTCACACACGGACACACACACACCAGCTCCTGGTTCTTAAGGGTCTATGGCAAAACCAACTTTCCATCAGTTCTTTAGCATGTTTTTTTTTGTGTGTATTTTTAATTGTTATGAGTACACCCCCTCATTGTCGGTTATCTGAGAGAAACTGACTTGTAAAGTTTCCTCTGTCCACATGCTGATTTTTTTTATTTTTAACATGACTCATCATGAGCTAAAATAACAACATGCGGTAAAAAGAGTACTACATAGTTCTCTTCCCTTTTACTTCTAAACGATTGACCAATTAATAAAAATAACATAATATAAAAACAGCATAAATCATAAATTTATATTTATTATCAAACACTTTAAACGAAAATAATACAAGTATATGATAATCCGTAAATAACATAAATGTTATTATTTCTGTTTGTTATCTTTTAATTTTGATCACCACCGTGAAAAGAGAGAAAAAACAGCCCTGACTAGGCCTTATCTATTACATACAATACTGTACTGGGCGGGCCTTGCGCTGCCGTACCTTGCCCTACTTTTTCCACCATTTTGGGGTTTCAATAGTGCGCGGCAAGCGAAGAGGGCTGTGCGGACTCCAGTGTTATTAGTACCTCCATGATTGTTCCCTAACTGCCTGTTTGCCTGATGTTTGCAAATCTCTGAAAGCTACAGATACCCAGACTATGTGATCTTCTTCTTTTATAGTTGGTTCGTCTATAACTATAAGACGATTCCCCAACTGCACTATAGTATATGCGACTCAACGTCGCTCCTCTGAGGCTAAAAACAGGGTAAAATCTTACATAGATGTTAAGACCATTAAAAAATATATTAGTTGTATAAAGTCTTTTGTATATATAACTCTGGTATAAATATCTCTTGGTTTCCAGCTTGTACACAGACATACAACCCGCACTTTAGTTACAATGGTAGCTGCAACGGATAATAATGTTCTTAAATTCATTGTCGAAAGTCGTTGCAGACGATAGTGTTTGGACTTCTGCCGGGAGGTTGTTCCACATCCTGATGACATTAGGGTAAAAAGAATAAAGATGGCTGTTAACCCGTGAGCTTGGGATGTTATATTTTATATTATTCCTTCTGTTGCCTCTGGTATTAATGGTGAGGTGGTTCAGTGGGATATGGATATTTCCTTCCCTGCCTTTATAAAATATTTTTACTTTGTTTTTTGCTCTCCTCTCTTCTAATGGTGTCCACTCGAGGTCTCTCATCATTTTATTTACACTACTACTTCTAGTATAGTCATTTGTCACAAAGCGGGCAGCTCTCCTCTGGACCCTTTCCAGTTGGTCTATGTTTATTCGACAGTGGGGGTCCCAGACACTGCAGCCATACTCTAGGGAGGGCCTCACAAAGGTGTTATAGCATTTTTCTTTTACTTTCCTATCGCAGTTAGAGATGTTCCTTTTTAGAAATGCTAGTATACCGTTTGCTTTGTTACATGTGTTATTAATGTGTTGGTTCCATGTAAGTTTTCTGTCCAATGTAACTCCCAAATATTTAGCCTCATGTGTTTCGCTCAATTTTTCGTCGTGTATAAAGTAGTCTGAGGTGATGTTGTGTTTTTTATTTGAAATTCTCAGGACTTGGCATTTATTGGGGTGGAATTCCATACGCCAGTCCCTCTCCCATTTTTGTAGACTGTCTAGATCTTTCTGTAAAATTTCCGTATCTTCTTTTGAGTTTATTGTTCTATAGAGGAGGCTATCATCAGCAAACAGTCGTAATTTAGTGCCTGGAGAGATCTTACTTGGCATATCGTTAATATAAACTAGGAATAGTAAGGGGCCCATTACAGTACCCTGGGGTACTCCCGAGAGAACAGCTGCAGGATTGGATGACTTTCCATCAACGACGACTATCTGTGTTCTATTTTCTAAGAAAGACTTAATCCACTTCAAAGTACTGTTTCTAACTCCATAATGGTTTAGTTTAGTCAAGAGACTAGCATGGTGCACTTTATCGAAGGCTTTACTGAAATCTAATAAGATGGTATCAGTCTGCCTGTTGTTATTCAAGTTATTAACAAAATCATTGCAAGTTGTGACCAGCTGGGACTCACACGACCTGTGTTTTCTAAAACCATGCTGTACATGTGTTAAAACTGAGTGTTTCTCGAGATGCTTCATGATGCTGGTATGCAAGATATGCTCTAAAAGTTTACAAGATATTGATGTCAGGGAGACTGGTCTATAATTTTCAGGACTAGCTCTATTTCCTTTCTTAAAAATGGGTACTACATTCGCTTTTTTCCAGTCTTCCGGTATTTTTCCTTGTTCAATTGAAGCTCTAAATAACAAAGTGTAAACAGGGGCAATTTCCTTGGCACAGAGTTTCAGTAATTTGGCGGGAATTCCATCAGGCCCTGTAGCTTTATTTTCGTTAAGGTTTTCCAAAAGTTTCAGTACTCCATTTTCTGTGACAAATATTTCATCCATATCCGGCAGTTTGGCATCACTCAGCTCTCCCGAGAAGACTCCCCCTGGGTCGGAAAAGACCTTACAAAATTGAGTATTTAAGATATTGGCTCTTTTTTGGGCATCTTGCTGTGGGTGCCCTCTCTCATCGTTCAGTGCGGCTACTCCTAAGTTTTCTTTATTTTTACTTTTCACATATCTCCAAAGTTTTTTACTGTTATCAGATGAATCACTTATCATCTCATGGATATAATTATTATGAGCTTTCCGGCATTCTTTCTGTGTCAATCTTTTAATTTCTAGATATTTGTTTTTCACTAGTTCGGAGTTGCACTGTTTCATTTTTTTGAACCATTTATATTTTTTCCGAACTAATCTTTTCATTAAAGTATTTATCCAGGGTTGGTGAATTTTTGTGGATGACATTTTTGTTGGGACATTTTCCATGATCATGTTCAAATTTAACTTGATACAGTCCCAGGGTTTGTTTACGTCAGTTTTTGAAGAGTGGTATTTCATGAAAAAAGTGCCAAAAGTTGCTGCCTCCCTTTTCAAATTATTTTCGTCTGTCTGATTCCATAGGTAAATCTGTCGCCTAATAGGTCTTTTCTTAAAGGGTTTCAGTTCTGAATCAATCTGGACTATGTCATGGTCCCCTAGTCCAGGAAGAATTTTGATCTCTCTTGTAAGGTTAGGGAAATTAGTAAAGAATAGGTCTAACAGTGCATCTCCTCGAGTGGTCTCTTTTACTGCTTGCTCTAGGCCTATATCCGCAGCACTGTCTAAAAATAGGTCATTTATTTCTCTTAAGTTTTGGCAACTCTTCACATTTCCTTCTTCCCAGTTTATATCAGGTAAATTGAAATCTCCTCCTATCCAGATGGTAGCCTTTTTGTTCTTTTGGTAGGCACTGAGAAGTTCATTACAAATGTTCTTACTAGTTTCCAAGTCACTACCAGGAGGTCGATAGACTGCACCCACAACAAGAGGAGGTTTACCCTGCACTCTAATCTTACAGAGAACAGTTTCTCCTGCTTCCTCACTAGGTATTTTTTCACTAACTAAGTTCTTCTTCACTGCTATCAAGACCCCACCTCCCCTTCTCTTCTTCCTATCATTTCTGTAGATTTCATAATCATCATTAATTGAAATTTCACTGGTTTTTATATTTTCGTTTAGCCATGTTTCTGTTCCGATGATTACGTCAGGTTTAGTTTCGTTCAAAAATGAGCTCAGTTCTTCTGTCTTGTGCCAAATGCTTTGAAAATTTATAACCTGGGTTCTGAACGTGGTTTTCTCTTTGGCTGGCTCTTTTTTCTTGGATTTGGGGTGTGGAGTTGACGAATATTTTGGTTCAAAGATTGGTATTTCTGTGTTACTTTTATTAGTATCTAAATGTTGTAAGATATCAAAAACTATTGTGGGATCTTGATCTACTACAGTCTAAGTTTAATTGAAAATCAGTGAATAAGCTGGAACTAAAATTTGGCATGCCACACTGGATACATTCCCATGCGGCACTGCTATTGCCCAGTGTTTCATACATTACTGAGTTTATTCCCATACAGTCGATGTGGTACCAGCGGTCACAACTATCACATGCGATGGCCCTCGTTTTCCAGGTACATTTTTTAAGGCAAACGGGGCAAGGGGGGAATCTAGTCTGGGGTCCAGGGTTGAGCTCCACGTCACCCGATAATGACAGTAGTAAGAACAATACCAGAGAGATGTTCATTGTATTTGAAGAACTATTTAGCCTAAATTTCGGACTGGTTCTAGATCTATATCCACTTTTCTGTCCGAGGACAGACTAGGTGTTTATTAATGAGGTCCTGGATTTAGGCGAGTTGACAACACTAAATTTCCAGTTGTTATAATTAGCCTCATGTTTAGATCTAGATCTAATATCCCATCTACATCCAAGTGAATACAGTTCTGGTCTAGATCTATATACTAAAACGGTGAACAATAAACTTATCGACATTAAGAGGAGAGATCTCACTATCTCACTCTTGATAATGGCACAAGACGTGGACTTCCCACCGGCACAAGCGGTCGCCATATTGGAACTTTTCAGTCCACCCTTACCTTCCAGTTATAATCACAATCTGGGACCAAGAGATTAAAAATTTAGTCAAATTATAATTCCCATTCACTTCCAATTCATATAAAAGTACAGTGAAAACACTGTTGGTATGATATACGTATTAAAAATTGGTAAATTCATCAAAAGGGGGGTGTAAATTTGGAGCTCTCAGAAAAAGCGTCGTCTCCTCGACCGGAAGTGATTGCCCACTTGCAACTCAAAAACCCTAGGCAAAGCACAGCAGACTCATTTTCTTTCTGGCAGCAATAGCATTGAACACAGAGGCACTAACTATTGGTTTTTCCAAGATCTTCGCACAAATGCAAGCTAATTATTTAACATGAGTGGCTCAAAAAGTTGCAGCTTTGTATAGACAAAGGAGGGGTGTATTTTGAAGGATACTCAAAATTTCAGGTATGTAGATTTTCATGCAGAACTTCTGGACTGCCATAGGCAATATACAGGTGTTTACTCACAACTTTATGGTGGAGAGGGGAAGGTGGCAGAGGCCTAAACTGGAGTATGTTATGAGATTATGTGAGACCTGTAATGAATTGGAGGACGAATTTCACGTGTTATTAACTTGCAAAAAATTCAAAGATATAAGGAAACAGTTTTTACCATCTTGGCTACTTGTTAGACCAAGCATGTTTAAGCTTATACATTTTCTGTCGTCGATGCTGTCGCGATGTGGGTTAGATGGGGAGAATTCGACTGACACTCTTTCGAGGTCCGCTCCCACAATCGACGAACACACAAAAAAAATACTTGCACTCTAAAAACTAAATAAATCAATTGCTTTGATTTTTAGCAGAACTGTAGGGCAGTTTAATTACAGGAATTAATGTAACAAATATAATTATAAATATAAATATCAATTCAAAGGCAACTGAATCTAACTAATGAAACTACAGCTTTCTATAAAGACTAACTTATTCACTCTAACTACTTGCAGGTCATATGAGTTAGATGCCAAATAGAATCCGCGCACGTGGCGACGGATCTAACAGTTTAAATTCTATTAATTCAATGAGACATGTTATGACATGGACATTTCCTCTAGACACGCCATGGAGAATGCTTGTACAACCATGCGTTGTCTGGCGGTAGCTCTGAAACTGTCTTCAAAAGTAAGTAGAACGGTTCACTTTCATCATTACAAATTAGTATGGACTCTCACCATGAGGCCCTCACTGGGAGTGAGAGCGCTGGATGTAAACGCTGTGGGTTTATATCAAACCAAGTAGCTTAGGCTCTGGAGCTTTAAATCATGGCGCTCCTCACAATATGGACTGCTCAACTGCATCTCTATGTCTCTCATCTGGCTGAGGACTATCGCCGTCCACCTCGTAAATGGATTGTCTACATGTGGCATCTATCTAAGCTCTGCACGGGTTTAAATACTAAAGCTATGTCTCGACCTTCCGTCCAGATTCATACATTTGATTGGTGCAGTCGCTTCAGCTCAGCCTGCAATATTAATTTATGCTTGTCATGGCCTTGCGCCAAAATCAAGGTCAATTTTACGGTCTAGACAAAATTTAAAATGCGAAACATTAACTACTAAAATCTTCAAACCCCGTGCTTTCTACTCTTATGCACGAATTTCCGAACGCCAACTAAGCGTCTAAATAAACTACCTTTACTCGCCCCTTATCTATGTTAATCAAAATCACGGGGTCGAGAACTGCTCTGTCATTCCTAGCTATACATTTATTCTGTCTCGCCCCTCCTTCTCTCCATCCATCAGAAAAAAGGTGTTTCAAAACAAACTGTTCACGAGAACAGCTCAAGGACAAATTACGCTGGTTATTAATAATCAACAAGATCGTAAAAATTAACTCACTGACGTCGTGACCTAGCACGGCATTTATGATCCTAATGTGATCATGACAGATGCACGATAGAGAACTACATTCGTTTGCACTGTTTTGCCATAATGTTCTAAACGAATACAATAATGTCGCTTTGTGACTTCTCCTGGCGAAGTCTGAAAACTAAATTCACCTTCGAGTGAAAGAATAAATTATAGTGATATTTCAATTGTAGTAATTTACAACAGATAAAGGTGAGGAGAGATCGGTTATGTAGGGGGGGGGGGGGGGGGGGGATTGAAAATGATGACTGTTGCTGGCAATTACAAGCTGTATTTGACTGTATACTACAATAAGTAAGTGTATAAATGCTGCAGGGAGCGGAGAGAGTGAACGATCATGCATTTTGTCTGTTTGTTTGTTTGTTTAATGTTTTCTAAGATTGTTCACATGATTCTTGTGTGTTTTTGAATTGGCCGCCAGGCCTATAATAAACTAAACTTGAACTCATTTTTCTTGTTCCTTGGGAGGCTTCTAGATGTCAAACTTTAAAAGAAACAAAAGGAACTCTGATATCACCAGATATTTCCTTGAGAAATTATCCATAAAAGTTGCTATTGCAGTGGATAGTTGTTTTTTTTTTTTTAACCCTTGGAGTGATACAGAAATCTGCTTCCGGCTATCCCTCGTTTGATAAGCCTGTGCGAGCTCCAGGACACCCCCGCAACTTAAGCACTAAAAGTGGAAGACTATGTCAAAAACCACGATATCCTGGGGCTAATCAAATAGGCCGCGAGGAAGCTGTTACACGAATTCGTGGCCTTATAATTGGCAAACAAAGGAGATGTGACCACGATATTGTAGGCTTAAAACAAGAAATCGGGGCCCAAACACTGCGAGAGTTCATCTAAAGTTGACTAGACTTCCAGTGACAACACAGAAAAGCCTACCTGAACTGCTTGACTGTATGGGCCAATGTTGGCTGGAGCCCAGTGGGACAATGCCTGGACATGCATTACCTTCCGACCTTTGCCATGCCCAATGTCTGCCACATGGCCTTGACAGTCCATCTGGAGTGCAATGTTTCTAGGCAAGTTGGCTTGGATGCACAATCTGTTGAAAATAAAGGATTCAAATCAATCACATGAAGCCAACTGATAACAAGTTTTGGAGATTTCAAGATAATAATAATAATAATAATAATAATAATAATAGTAATAATAAAACTAACCATTTTCATATAAATCCCCACCCCTCTAATGAGCAGGCTCTAATCACTTTACACATCTATTTCTTACCAATACTGAATCACACACACACACACAAATAAATTATTCAATAAATAAAAATGAGAATCACAAAATATTCACAGATACCTCCCCAGTGGCTCTTCACCTGACGTTTAAAAGCCATAGACTTTTCAATTTCTTTCAAAGACTGGCAGAGAATTCCAAATCTGAGGCCCTTGAAATACAATTAACCCATACCCTGCGGGCTACCCGTAAAGCCCGCTGCCCCATCAGTGACCTTACTCACGGAGAATCTTATCTGGGGTCACTGAGCCGTGCCGCTAGATGATGACCACATACGCTGTCCACGTGGTTCGGTTTTTATTGATCGGTATGAAAACATTCACTGCTATGCCTTATCACGCTTGATAATGAATTAACCAGCAAAACCTTAGCCTGTCAGTCTCTAACCAATGATCTGACTTATGATTCCAAACTGACAGCTGTAGTTTTCGTGAGAACGAAGCATGATAACTAGCCCCGCCCTCCCAAGCCCTACACAAATGGTTTCATCCTGATTGACACATACTAATAAACCAATGTGGGCATTTGGGGCAAAGATTATTTCAGAGCTTGTTTCTGATTGGTTCTTAGATACAGACAACTCCAGATGGTGGTCAGCTTGTGAGAAAATGAGATAATATTGCAAATTTGTTGAGCAACAGTTCGCATGTCGATGTTACATCTTTTGAAAGTGTGGGGAGAGCCTTTGAAAGCTTAGTCTTTGTGAGTCCGACGAGTGGTTCACTGGTTAACATGTCCATGTCACAATGCATTTGATTTAGAAGAGATACAGTGAACAATAACACGATGGTTACGTCTCAAAAAGGTCAGTGACCCAACGCCTGAAAATAGGGCTTGCGCGTGGCGCGGTCAGCTTGACCTGGGCGACTTTTGCCGCCCGTGCGGCGTGAGCGCTTGCAAGTCAATACCGACTATTGCCGCCCCGCGCAGGGTGAGGGTTAAAAGATTTCTAATCCGCTGGATTTTCATAACTTCAGCTCTTGATGGATCACTTGCTACCGTTTGCCTCCCTGACCAGTTTTCATTTTGCAGCCCTCATTAGAAATGTTAACTTACCTGACAGGTGGCTGGTTATCGAAGAAGATTCTGTACACGTGGTTAATCATAGCAAAGTGGGTCATGTCTCCTATATACAGTGAGACAGAGGTGATATCTGAAGTCCGGAGTGCCTTGCTGTTCAGACATTCTGAAATATTTGTACAGTCTTAAGTATATGCCAGTAGGCCATGAGACAAAACTCCTAGGTCATCTCTAATTGAAGTTTCCTTATGCACCCTGCATGGAAAATCTAAAGATGCTTTGGATGTTTTCCTTGTGATAACTTTTAACAAAAAATAAAATGTTGTCAACAGTAAATGAGCACATTTTTTGTAAAGTACTGTTTTTTGAATACTTTCCTGCATGCAGTACTCCCATGTTTCATTCTCCCAAGGATTTAAATTCCTTTTTTGTTTTTAGATTTCACCTACAAATTTCGCCCTTTTTTTGTGTGTGAATGAGTCAAATACTCAGTCGGTGGTATAACCATTTTCATATGTGATGCATCATGACGGTTCGGTCATCAAGGTACATTTTAGGTAAACTGAGTTATTGATATCAAGTGAAAGAGAACTCTTTTTCCTTTGGATTTGATGCTCGGTTTATTGAATTCTGAACATTTTTAGACTGTGTTATAAGCAATTGACAATGGTGACTATAAAAAAATCGATAATTTTAAGCCAAAAAAGTTCATTTGGGCAATTACTCAATAACTAGGCAGGCCTGAAGGCCTACCTTCTGGACCGAACTGTCGCGTTGTGTCACATATATAATTCAAACACAATTTACACAAAAATAAGCGAGATTTGAAATGACGTTATCATTTATTTGTGATTGGAACTACATTTAAGAACTCACATGCTACACATCAATTTTCTCCTGGGGTGTGTGTATCGGAATGTCAAGCTACAGCTTTGGCACTACGGCCTATAGACTGCATAGCTCTTGTCACTGAAATTTTAAAATCTTCCAAATCATATTCAAACTGTGGACTTTGGTATGCATGTCCCAGGTCTGACCTCTGGTCATTATCCATACATGTAACACAACTAGGTCAGGGTAAACAAGCATGTATATAAATTTACAAGATTTATTATACAATGCACTGGATCAATCTCATACATATATCCAACATTACTTGTTCTTCCTGCACACGATTTACTGTTTTGTGTTCAAATTTACCTCCCTGAATACAGGATTTTTCATTTGTGTGCATAGCGCAGTTCACAAAATGACCTCTAATTTACAATATTACCCCTCAAAGAGTTGATAGCTTGCTCGGTGGCAGCGCTGACATCTTGACCTTCTAACACCGGGGCAAGAATTCCTGCAACACTAAAGATGTTACCATCTGTATGGATCTGGGGTATCCAATCCTCTGCAAAGTAAAAGAATGTGAATTTGTCACAAATTACATCAAAAACACTGTACTATCTGCTAATTCTTCCGTCATTCACAAAGATATCATGTCTCAAAGTACTGAGAAATGAGTAAAGGTATCGATGGAGGGTCAACCACAGCTATGTAGCCAGTTCATGTTCTGTTTATACATTTTGGTTATTTTGTTTCATTTAGTCCTACTTGGTCTGGTTTGTAATCTGGCTGAGAGCTTATTTAATTTCTTTCATTTTCATCTTTTTTGCACTTACGTGTAGTTTTCTTGTTGTTTTCTAATGCAGGGCTTTGCAAAATACAAGCACAGTGGACCTCTAGTACAATGCCTTGAATTGAGCAGGACCTTAGGTATAACAGTATAATTTACAATCCCCCTTTCATATATGTCACGAGTGGAGTGAGCGAGATTCAAGGATTACGGGGGCATGGAAGTGTAGGATGGACTCACGGGATAGTGAGGCTGCTCACCTGTATTGACTTCTGTTAGTTAACGTTGAAGCGTGCATGTTGTGAGTGAAGTTGAGGCGTAGTAGAGGCAAAATCTGAATAGTCAGATCACTGCAAGTTAAGAAGCCCAAGGGGACAGACGTGAGATCAGAGGCAGTCGGGAGATTGTGTGTTTTCCAGTGATGACTGGTAGGTTGAACTGTGATTGATAATTATGATGATTGATGTACTAGATTCTCCTATGACCGTGATGTAAATAAGTTATATGTGAGGACTGTGAAAGTCATTGATTACGGTGTATAGAGATGTGCGCAATGAGCGATAGATGTAAGTTAGGATCATGGATTCGTAGCGAGTCTGAGTACGGTGTAACACGGTGGAGGTGTGTTACCGTAAGATGTGTGGTGAGTGAAATGTGGACTATTGTGAGTACGCTTGATGGTTCGTAATGAGTGGTGAAGTGGATAGTAATTGTGGGGTGTATTACAGATGTAATGTTATTCTTATATGTGCCGGGGTCGGGCAGAGAAGCCACCCGCGGTGAGCGGACTTGTGCCGGGGTTGGGCCGAAGGCTACCCACAGGCCGCCTGAGTGAAGCTGTCGCGCAGGACAGCGGGAGCACATGAGTCGTGGCAGTCTGGCCACAGACAGGGACGTTGCTGTTAAGATGTTAATGTGCTATTAAGATGTTAATGTGCCATTGAGAATATAATGTGCTATTGAAATATTAATGTGCTATTAAGACCTCGAGGGGAGATTGAGATACGGAGATTAGGTTGAGCAGGAGCCAATAAGAGAGGCCAGCAAGTAATATATATATAGATGTGAGGCTGAGGCCAGAGCATATTTTAGAAAGTATTATCGGGTTGTGGACCCGTAGAGGAATGAATGTCGGGAATGCTGACCATTGGATGGTAGTTGAAGTGAATAATGTAATGCACGTATATCTTTATTTTTATGTATAATAAATGTGTGAGTCTGTTTGGTTGTTCTGTTAAGTGTTATACTTGTTCGTTCGTGATTGTTGTCCTGTCATAATTATTACATTTCCCAGTCTGGGATTTGTGACAATATACTCTTCTCATAAATAAACAAATATGAAAAGCACCTACTTAGCAAACTGAAAGGGCGCCACTGAGTTTTAGCGACTGGCATTGCTAGCAAATTATGATTTGCAAAATTTTGCAAATCATGTGTAATGTGACTTCCCCAAGCTGGCTTTGAGCGTTGGATAATTTATCAATCACAAAATTTCTCCCCATAATGCACACAAATATTTACGGGATTACAATAGGGGCCAAGACAGGTTTGGTGTGCATAAACCTAAGAGAGAGGGGTTATTTTGTGCCAATCTCAAGGTTTTCCTTCGATTTTGCCTAAAGTTGAACTTGCTTAGAACGGAGTTTAGCAGTGGTTCCATGAACCCCATTACATACAAGTTCTACTGTATTTCTTCTCTCTTTAACTGAAGCCTTGAAGTTGAGCAAGGGAAGAGAGTGGACAGTGGAACAGTCAGCTTTACTCACCTTTTCTGATCCTCATATCTGGAACACACATGACAATTCTTGCTGCCCCAGTGTCCCCACCCCCTGACTGACTCACTTCTACAGCATCCTGGGGCACATGCGTTTCTATCCATTTGCTACTAGTCATTATTGACAACTGCAGGATTTTTTCTCTCAGTGGGATATTAGGATCCTGTAACAGAGTTAATAAAAAGCCAGTGATTAACATCTACTAATATAATTTGGTAACTTGGTGGCCATATTCTCCCCTTTTGAGTAAATGAATGCGTCTTGAAACTTCCGCAAATAAAAAGTAATGGAATAATATATGTTTTTACAGAGGCAGTTTCTGGATCAATTGTTCTGAAAAGTAATTTCACATAAATCAAAATAGTGTGAGGTTGTGGATTTCCTTTGCAACTTTTTAAGCATCTGATTTTCCACTAAGCTCCACCGATTTAAAGTCATAGTGGCATATCTTCCAAATGTTGGGCAGCACACTCTGGTGCACAACACAGTGTAAATCAAGGTCCCAAAGAAAGTATATTATTGTGAGCCCAAATGTATGCTGGGCTTTTCTGCTTATTTTTTCGTAATTCACTGCCAGTGCCAGCCCACCTGTCATGATGACATGTTTAATGTATATTCAACCTTTTAACACCCTTATACTAAGGCTGACAGAAACCTTGACTTCCACTGACACTTCTGGGGAAACATCTATTCTCTTGACTCATGTTCCTGGAATTTTTCATCATCACATCTCTTTAGCCATGCCGAGGTATCAGTTAGTGCCTTGGGCTTAACAATCACTGACAGCACCGCCTTGAACGCAGATTTCTTCAAGCACATGTCCTTACAACTTAACGATGTGTAAAGTTTAATAAAATAAGATGTACATATTTAACCCAAATATAACATACTGATATTGTACATAGAAATATATATATTTTTTTAGTTATCTTTATTACCCATTCTTTGTCTTCAAAGTGGCACTTCTTGAAGTTGATATATCCCACAGGAGCAAATGCATCATTGGCATGAATGACTGTCTCTGTTTCTTCACTGAAACATAGGGAAGGGGGGAGCGCATGACGGGCTGAAGACATTATTTAATGCTATGCAATGCTTACTTCATGAAAATATATGAAAGCAATCAGGCTATGATCCAATAAAGGCTGATTAATATGTAGCCAAATAATGTCTTTGAGAAATTGGGAAAAGTTTTGACAGGCATCAAATATTCTGTTTCAAAAGATGAATACTTCAGGATTTTAAAATATTTTCTGATTTTTACTGTCTTTATCAAATCATCTTTTGCCCATTCTTCCATTTGCAATATTCACTGCAGTCAGACAGCAAAAGTAAAAGCTTTCTGCTGCATGACATTAATGAGTCACCATGTCTCCAGATAAATCAAAACAGCTCCTATCTGATGAATGATAAAGACCAAACTTTCCAATTCCCCACAGTCAAACAAAAACATGACAGACAGTGCAAAATTGTGAATTTTTGTATCTTATCAACGATCACACAACACAGCAGTGTTTCATATACTTTAGACTGTGAGGCTTGTCCTGGTGAATTGGCCTGACAAGTGCCACATTCAGTTAAAAAAATACAACAAAATCCACAGGAACTGAAAATGGAAGAAATAACTTGCTTTCGGACCTTAAAAAGAAATAATGAACAAATAAAACAATTCATGAAAATGAATAAAAGAAGTGGAATAGCTGATTTCAATTCATTTTTGAGAACTGCCAACCCCCCCCCCCCCCCCCCTAAATTCATAAACAGCTTCATTTGCTGTCATTCAACCATGGTACTTGAACACTTACATGAAAATCTTTTTCAGGAACAGAGGGCAGTCATAGACAAAGGTCTCATATTCCCCTCCTTCACCACACACATTCAAGCCATACTGTGCTTTCTGAGGACAACAGATGGCTATCACTGGCACATGCACAAGAATGGAAATATAAGATAATTTTAAGTACAGTCACAATTTCATGAGCAGTAACCTTTTTGATCTGTCAGTGCTAGTAATTGCTATTAAAAAAAAGAGCCAGCTGGTAGGGTGTAAGGTGGGTGGGGCCATTTGCTTCACTGAACTGTTTGAGATGGAGAAAAGTTTAAACCTGGGCTCATGCAATTCAATACCAACTTTTCCACAGCAAGAACTGATGGCGTAAAAACTCTAAATATTACTGTTAAGGGGGGGAGCGGGTCCTGAAATCGAGTTTTTGCTTCAAAGTATCGATTTTTAGTTTTTGTGTTCTTGAGAAAGTTCAGCCATTTGAAATCACAAATATACCACATTTATTGCCTTGTGACACGTTTTTTCATTCAAAATGACCATATGTGGGAAGTGGGGGTCATGAAAAACAACCTCAAATTAGCTCGAAAAGACCAAAAAATGACTGAATGCAACAGCTCGCCACAGTGGTCTAAGCTCATACAAAAGCGAAAGTTTGGGATCGATACCTTTGTCTGCATCTCTGCCACACGTTCGTGTCAAGGTTGCAGGCCTTCACCTTTCCTAACATGAACTATCAGTATCAAGAAACAAACCCCACTACAGGGCTGCATGAGCTCGTAGTACAACTGTGCGTGATCGCTCTAACCTATGACCCCAAACTGCCGCGTTCGTTGGCTGGCATAAATTATGCAGATGAGCGGCCCCCGCTGTGAGCGCTCTGACTGGCTAGAGCTGAGGTGAAAGTTCGTGGTTCATGTAAACATGACCCGGCGGCTGCATGTGCTTTACAGCTAGCTGCCCAACAAAAGGGGCAAAAGAGAAAGAAAATGCGTGCAGCCCCCCAGGAAAGGGCCAGATAGGAGATAGAAGTTGAGGAAGGTGTCCGAGCATACCAGTCTGGAATGCTCTAAAGTGTATGACCGTTGAAAATTTCATTTGGGCTTCCGTTTCATGTTAGTAAAGTTTCATTTGCAATTTTCTCGAAAAGTCATTTTTTGTCAATCATTTGTCAACTACATTTTTAATTATGAACCGATTGGAATAATATTTAGCATAAAGCACACTTACACCCCAACGCATGGAAATATGCATTCAATTTTGGGATATCATCTGCGATCTTTGAAAGACACTTGATTTTTTAGCAAAATTCAGAACAAAATTGTGATTCTGTAATGCACCAAATTCAAAAATTTCTAAAAAATCAATCACCACAGATATAACAAAAAAGAATGCATATTTACAGAGATACTGCTCTTCATAATATGAGGTGAAAAAATCAGACAAATCCATTTGAAATTGGATGAGCCTTTGCAGTTTGAAAATTGCTAATTAGCATAACCAAAAATTCAAAATGGCGGCATTACCATGGCAACCGTGTGCATCATGATGACTTGCGTACTTGTATCCTGCTAATTTGAATGTGCTGAATCCAAATATCACAAGAAAAAAGGACTCTCTATAAGTGTTTAGAAAATCACTCTCAGGACCCCCCCCCCCTCCCCCTTAAGGAAAAACATGCCTTCTGGAGCACAAATTTAGCTCATCTCTCTCATCCTTTGGCTATAGAGCAAAGTGCTCCATGACACAGGCTGTCACTAGTCTTAACCTCTCCACCATTACATGTTTTCCCCGCTGTTCACTGAATAGCACACTCGGTACGGCCAGACAGGCCGTTGGATGAAAATTTTTAGCTCATCTCTAAATGGAGTTTCACTATACAACCCATTAGCTAAAATCAAATACTGGTTTAAATCGGTTCCTTATAAATTTTTCCCTCTCTGTGTGTGTGTGTGTGTGTGTGCGCGCATGATGGAATAACAATCTACAGGTTTCGTTTCACAACCTAAGAGTGCAATGAAGGAGTTATAGAATCCATGTCACTATTTTACAGTTATATGAATGATATTCTATTGTGTGCAGTACACCTTATTTCCCAGAGGGCAGCTTATACAATGTAAGCGTGACATGTGCTTTCTCCGAAAATTACATACTGTCATGTCAAAGCATCTAACCTTCATCCATGAAACACACTCGTCACAATTTAGCTATTATCTCCTGATGTACTGTGAAACTGAGACTGAAATTTTTAAACATATCTTGCAGTGATTCAGAATAAATTTGTGTCAGACTTTCATGTCGCATGAGTTCAATGTCTTGAAAAGACAACAGTTTTCTCATCTGCACTTACCATTTTCAGCATATGAGGGAAGATGTCTTCCAGATCCAACATCAAGTGATCATCTGGGTTCAGACCTATGAATTTGCAGAAAACAGCTGGACTGAATTACAAACATTCTAAAACAAGTATTTCCAAATCCTGTAATAACAGAAATTTACTGTGAGAAAGTGCAAAGTTAGAAACAAACAATAAGAAAACCACACTATAAATTAACCCGACAAAGGTTGTTAATGTTTTAGTGGCCGAATGTTTGTGCAATCTGTTTTATTTTCATTCTTTTATAATTTATTGTATACTTTTTTTTTCAGTTTTTGTTTCTAACCTAGGGCTGTGTGTAATAAAACAGACCTTTTTTTTTCTGCAACATTTCAACTCTTGTTAAGGTTGTGGCTTTAACTCACTGATGCCTGTCATCGCACGGGTGCGATTTTCTCACTGCGACGGCAGCTGCCCGACATCGCGTATGTGCGATTTTACTCTCAACAATGAATAGCTCATAAGGGTAATGTAATAGTGCGATGACTGTGGCATGGGTGAATTCTAGAGTCATTTCCCTTTCACTGAGTACCCGGATGAGCTCTCTAGCGTGAAAACTAACGAAGTTGTGATCGTTTTTGTACTGCTACCCCCCCTTGCTCAAAATCCTACGGTCGTTCCGACTTCGAGTACAAAAGTACAAAAAATGTGTAGATTTAGCTCTACACGGCCTTCTAATGATGTAGTAGCCTCTCAGGGTAGTAAACCAGACAGTGTAACAGCTACATGTAGACCTAAACACCAGCCTGGACCCTCTACAGCCCAATATTTTAGTTCGTCTGACTCGGAAGATGATTCACACATTCACAACTCAAAACTATGAAAGATAACTCAATTCTGTTTGTTACATTATAAATCTTATTATAATATTTACATGTATGTCAAATTGCAACACTGTAGCTTAAATAGTTTTTTAAAAATATTTTTTTAAAAATACCCTTGAAACGCTGGGTACCAGGGAATAGCTAGGGTAAAAATCCTGGGCATCAGTGAGTTAAAACTTCAGCTGCCATTTAATGATGCAAAAACACTGATGATAAAAATATATACTGTTTGTATGCCATACCCAACGCTGCAACTTTGATGATTTTGGCTTTGACACCACAGTCGATCATCTCCTGCAGCAGCTCCTCTTGATCTCGTCTCCACATATATGACAAAACTGTCAAACCAAGACGGCTACAACTGAGAAACAAAAACAATGAGCAAATCTTTTGAAATGATATAATACAGAGTGTACTCACTGAGATTTTGCTACCATCAAATATGAGAATGCCTCAACACTACCTAAATATGTTCCATACTGTACTTACTGTTGGAAAGATTTGTCAGATGTTCATGGAATTTATAACTTTGCAGTTCATAAGGGATATAAATCAAATGCAAACATTTATATTTGCAAATACTAATATTGCAGTTTACTTGACATGTCAAGAGCTCCCAAAAAAATTCCACTTGATTGGTGTCAGAAATGTTAAAACTTTATGTAAATACTCGTGTATTTTAATAGCAAATGATTTAAATGAAAATATGAAAAGCCACTAAAAACTTAAACCCCATCATTTACTATCTCCCCACCCCCGTCACTAAATATTTTTTTGTCTTCAACTACACCCCCCCCCCTCCCCTCACCCTTGCAGCTGCATGCATGTTATAACACAGAAAACAATTTTACTACAGTTTAATTATACTGAAGGTGAAGCACTGCAGAATCTTGGAAATTTAGGGAATTTAGATTTTTTTGCCCTGATTTTAAACATGTTATTCTTAGACAGTATCATTTGGTGACCACATCATGAAAGTTTAAAGAGTAAAAATGGTTAGAGCAACTTACACATTCTCTACTCGGACCCTTTGATAGTCGGACAGGATGGCTCCTACTGACACAGCTTCAATCTCCATTTCATGCTGGAAACATTTAAATTTATCCATTTAACAGTCTATCCTTGCATGTCAATAAATTGATGGAAAGTGACACAATGGTACAGAAATATCCACAGTATTAAAAAAACACACAAACCCTCTCATTTTTTGCTTGCCTTTTTTAATTTACTGTAGCCTATAGTTTTCTACAGTTTCTGTAGCCTAGCGTTTGTTCACATTAGGGGGCTTTACTTTTTATACAACGAAAACAAAATTTTTTTTGCGCACATTTTCAAAGCACCTTATAGCCTTTTTCAAGAACTCTATAAAAGACACCCCAGAAATCTGATCCATTAACAACGGGAGAGGAGAGATTTTTGTGGATTTCTCATATGAATGAACAAGAAACACAAATTAGCAGAAGTACAAGAAAAGCACTTTATCATGATTCTTAACGAGCCAACAAAATCATCTGATTTCGTTCATGTAAAACCTTTGCAAAGCATCATGCATAAAACAAAAATAAACTTCCTGACACTTTATTCAATGTCTGTAAAGACCTGTTTACACTTCTACGTTTTAAGAATTCCATTTTAGGATAAAAATTTAGCAGAAAGGGTGCTGCATTTAAACTGTACCTAAATCAGATTGAAACCTGACCCACTCCTATTTGCCCCTCAAAAACAGAAATAGAACAGTTTCTTTTTTCATTCTGATTTGAGAGAGATCAGTGTAAAATGGCATCAATCCAACTATCGATGAAACTTTCACAAAAAAAATGTTTGAAGGTGAGACCTACCTTTGGGATACTAAATCATCAATGTACCATAACATTTAAACTCGCAGGCAAGAACCAAAGCCACTGAACTTGAAATGTTAGCAGGAGATAAAAGCTTTAACATGTCAGATGAATTTCACATTCACACCTTGAAAAGCTGAACTGAACAACTCCTTTGCTATACTTAGTGAGCGGCCATCTCAGTCAAATGACAAAAACACTAAATTTGCTCTCATCTCTTCTCATTCTGAAAGCTGACCAGTGTAAGCAAACAGCATTTCGAGGCATAGGGAAATTGGAAAGTAAAAATTGTAAAGCCAGAACAGTTCTTCCCCCACTGCCCCCATTCCCTTTATGCTCTTCCTAAAACCCACCAGTACAGTGTAAACAGGCCTTAGGGTACAGATGAGTCAGTTAAAACCAGGTTATCTCAATGGGGCAACATAGAACAGAGAAGAGATATTCATTGTTCCTCAGAAAAAAAACCCAACAAAAGACAATCTAATACATCACAGACTAATGACTTAATGCCCTGAATATCATTAATTTATTTACATGAAACCTGCTGGATCGGACAGCTCAAGAATTGACATTACCTTGATCTTGTGTAGCAACTGATATAAATCCTCTACTTCATCATCTAGATGTGGCTCATAGATTGCCCCTGTGGAAATGCTGGTACCCTTGATAGTACATGTGTACAAACAAATGCCCATGGCTTCTGCATATAAATCCACAGCTGTACAGCCCACTGTCTGAAACATGTAGCTGTCCAGCTCCGCTGAAAAGTACAACCAATCGCAGTCACTAGAAAGAATGATTATTGTAATAATTCAAAGAAATTCTGCACAAACATCATTTGTGTGACTTTGATCTACTCATAGACTGAGCGATGAGAATATGTTTTACGATAATAATGGACCACCAGTATGAGGACTATACCTAAAGGTATTAGTGACAGTGATGGCAGCATCAACCACAAAAATCCAAAACAGATGGATAAAACATCAAGTGCAGAGCATAGTTCTATAGTATATTGTGCCTAAATAACAAAAAGCTAAAATTGAGATACTGAGCACAAAAGTGCTCTTCCTGCAAATTGTGCCTGAAAATCTCTTTCAAGGTGCCTCATTGACCATACAGTACATACAATCTGGTTTCGTATGGTTTGCATTATAAGACAATATACTTGCTGATCTTTATACACAGCTATACAGTCTGTTTTGTGGTCCAAGTGGACTTATGGCGCAGAACTAACCCCTTCAATTATACAACATAAGACTCATTCATAAACAATAGGTAAGTCTACCTTTCTTTTCAGGGCGAAGGTTAGCTAAAGCATAAATCTCGTGCCCCTCTGCAATACAGCACATCATGTTGAAACAGCTGTCTTTGCCACCACTGAAAGAAAAAACAATGTTTTCTGAGACTGGTGATTCAAATAAAAAATATAATGACAAAGCTTGGCACTACTAGCATTTGGTGGTTCTGCTGCTTTTGTCTAACTAACATTTTTACATCTTGACGCTTTGGCTGATTTGATACCAGTGGAATTGATACTCTCGATGCTATTAATCTATTCTCAACCGGGAATCATGAGCCCCGCATTTACCATAAAAAACATCCCTCTAGAGTTCTAATTTGCCTGGAGGGCTCTGCCCCTTGCAACTCCCCCCAGCGGCCTATGGCCGTGACTTTAGGAGCTCCTGAAGTCATGGCTTTGTGGGGATTCATATCCTCGCAATCTGGCATCGGCCGGTATCAAGTCAGGCATTGAAACGTCAAGATGGCAGACTATATAATAGCAGCGGGACTAAAGCCCAAAACTTAAATCATTAGCCTACACTGAAATTTCATGCAAGCCACAGAAAATTGTGAGTTAGAGAAAAAGGACCACATTTACTTAAGACCAAACTGAACTATGAATCATAATAAGGCTCTGTGAAAGACTGCAGTGTGGTGGAACAAACGATGGGGAAAATGGCATTTCTTTGAAAGTCTACCACGTAAACGGAATAAAACTGAAAGTTTGCTTGGAAACCATCCATTGTCAGACCAAGAGTTAAGACATGGTTAGTGTTTTGCAAATAATGCACACAGGTATTTCTTTTGCCCCACATTAACTTGGGATAATATATGTCATACCTAACCAGCGCAACAGTTTTCATTTTGAAGGAATTTTCAGCTCATCAGTTTGGACCAAGATGAAATAAGGCAAATTCTGCCTGCAACACGGTGGGATTGATGAGAAACGGTTTTCACCATGTGCATTTGTTTGGTCGGTAACTTAAAAAAATCGAATTAATACTTTTGTTACTAGGCAAGAAAACAAAACTTTTCGCACGAAACACGGACATTTAATATACAATTTGTCTTTATATTATTTTGAGCGAAATAATGATTATCCCCTCTTTTTTAAAATATTATTTTGGTCACTTAAAGTGAATAGTAGATTGTGATCGACTGAGCAAGGCCAGGTCTAGCACATGGTCCAGCCTATGTTTTCAGCAATTTTGATCACGGAAGTTTACAATTTGAACGCATGCGCAAATGGCTCTCCACGTCTATCAACAAAAATGACTAGGTTAGTAGGCTGAGGAAGAAACCAGCTGATTAAATCTTCTGGTTTTATTGATTTGTACATGTAAGTGATATAAAGGCTGCCCATTAGGCACAGTATTGAGGCTTAGTTGTCCAAGCAATTGCTTACATTTAAATCGTAGTCGACATCACGATGACTTCTTGAAAGAATGATAGTCAGTATGAAAGGAGATAGACAGAATTAAAAACGGTAGGCTACTATTCAGTCTATTGTAGACTCATCTAGAATCTAGATCTAGATCTAGATCTATAGGGGACCCGGGTATTTTGGGGTGTTTTGACCAAAATATTGAAATGAAGTAATTTCAAAAAAATGTTTACACCCACCGCTTTTTATAAATTATACTGGATACCATTGGGAAATAATGCAAAATGATGTTCTGTACTGTAGTGCCTCTTGGTGGGATTTACCATGTATTTCTCTCCACATAGACTCATCAAGGTGTGATGACAGTTGGCTATTGTGGACTCCTTGCACGCATTTAAACTTTCATTGTAGTTTTTCCAGTAACACTCTACGGTGTTAGTACAGGCCCCGGTATGCGGATCAACGAATTGTTGATTGTGATTCACCACAAGATGCTGATATGGTGGGTTCACCGGTAAGTTTGTGATCCCGTTATAGGACCGCAAATCGTCGGAATGGATGATTGATCCAGGTGCAATATGGTCTTGTACTAGTGGCAAAAGCGGGTCCGCAGTTTCATCTGGAATTAAAACTGCCCGGCCTCCCTGCACACTCCTCCAAAGACCCACATCAAGAAACATCGGGTCCCCTGTAGTTACAATAGTACCGCTAAACTTTCCCCTACTTCAAGGCTGTAGATCCATATCTACAGCTAGATCAATACATAGACTACTATTTTTCCGTATTTTCCTTGTTCAGTAGAATTGCAAATGGAAGCTTTGGCTATAGCGGCAAAACCAGCCCCCCTCCACCCCCACCCCACCGCAGTCATAATGGTTCATGTGCCAAATTACAGAGATGGATGGGTGATGGATCCTCACAAGGAGGCGACTTTAGGCAGAGATGCCAACTAGTACGACTTCGCGTACTTGAGTACAATTTTTCACTGAAAATACGGGAATACGACTTTTGACAAGGAAATATGTTTTTTCATTGTCGGGCCATCGAAACCACAAAATCCACGATGAGATCCTGATGCGAAGTACGAATTTGACGAAGGAAGTTCTAAGTTCTGGTCTTGGTTGCCCAGGCCGGAAGCGAGTGAATATAAATTATGCGAGGTAGCCCTGGTACGGTACCTTTGAGCAGCGTGGGACTGTGCCCACTCGGTGGGGGGGTAGGGAGGGTTGGGTGGGGATTAACATAGTGGGGACCTTCGCGGCCACAAGGCACATTCAGTCATTTTCCTTGAGAACAGTTTCTGGACTATTCGGCGCCCGCTTGTCTAGGGCTACTCACTTTGGTGTCCACCGGAGATGTTACGTGAATTATGGCAACCCAGTGCAAGTGGGGGAGTGAAGGTGAGATGGGGACCGTCAGCTCACCTGGGTCAGATGTCTGTTGCGGTATTGGAGATGCCAGCGCATTTTTTTGAAGCAAAAAAAATCGCGTTTTTCGGAATATGGAAAGAAAGATTATAGAGGGCACTTGTGGAGGCAAGTGATGGCCAGATAGGACCATTGTTGCGTCCTCATGAACATTATATTATACACTATTGGAGGGAGGGGGCTAAGCTGAGGAAAATCAGCCAGACTCCCCAGCCCGGGCTTATTTTGATTAATAGACCTATGGAGATTTTGAAAATCCAGTGTTGGTATTATACATTAGGGTAACATCTTTACCCTCATTTTCAGCACTTACCAAAGCCATAAAATGAATCAGCACCAAAAAAATGGGATAAAAGGCAGCAGAAAGTGACAATTTTAAGATTTCCATGCAAACAAAATGATGAAATTCAATCCAGTGGAGCTGGAAAACAATCTGCTGCTTAGGTGTTATGTTGAATAGGCATCTCCAACCATGGTAATAGAAATAACTGTCAAGTACGTTTAAATACATATTTTTATTGTAATGTTCAGAAGTTCTTCACTAAATTCAACAAGTTAATGCCCCACTTTGCAATTCTTCACTGCTTGCAGTAAATATGCATCTTTGGATTTAAATCACACAAAATGGAAAGTTGCATTAACTTTTTTTTTTCTGTGATTCTTTTCCAATTTGCTTTAAACTTCAGTTGGTGTATTGCATCAGGGATCTGTTTTGCTACTTTTCAGAATGACACAGAGGTGCTGAACTGGCCCAGAAAACATTGAAAAATATACCAGAAAAGTGACCGGTAAACATGTTGTGATATAAGAAGTTTTGAGGTAAAAGAAAGTGTAAATTTCATACCAAGTGAGTGTCTAGGCTTTCAAAGTCAAACTGAGGGCCAATATGTCGTGGTTTTCTGCTGTGACGGGAAAGGCTGAAGATTTCCTGAACAAACTTGACAAGTCAGCTGCGGATGTGCTTCACATGGAGGAGGCCAGTATTCAGAAAGTGAAAGCTCCACCTCCCCAAGAACCAACTCTTATTCAATCAACTATTGAAACTGCAACACCAGTTGCTGCCAGTGCTGCACAATCTTCAGCAACACATCAGATCAACTACGGTGAGGTAGATAAATCCTCATCATTCGTCAGTGGTCCAGTTAAACTCCCATCTAAAACATCAGCTGTACTACCTGCTACAAACGTATCAGCATCTTCAAATACCCAGAGCTCTAGTAAGACAGCAAAGAAGAAGAGCCCTGATGAAGCACTCTTTGATTTTCTGAACAGTAAAGACTCACTAGACTCCAACAAGCGACGCAGCAGTCAGCATCATTCTCGACAGTCAAGCACATCTTCCATCGTTTCCTCAACGTCGAGGGGGGCTAAATCTGAAAGTGGGGTGACCAATATTGTAGACATAACCTTTACACCACCAACTCCTTCAGCGACAACTGCCAGTGCTCCAGGTAGGGGAATTTTTATCAGTTATTTAATTTATTGAAATCTTCACTTTTGGAGATAAGAGTGAGTCAGCCTTTATAAAGTAGATAATTATTGAGTATGTCTTACAGATAAAAAGATTTGTGATCAGAATGTTTCCATCAACTATTTGAAGGCGAAAACAAAAGGTTATTTTATTGTTAATATTTCCCCTTTTAACATGAGGTTTCATCTTGCATTCTGCATACTTGTGATTTGTAATCATTCATTTATTTATTTATGATCTCTTTAATTGCCACAGTGCTGACAGTCAAAGCTTCTCTAGTACCACATCGTCTAGAATTGAAAAAATATATATTATACAGGTCTTCAGTATTTAGAATTTTTTAAACATTTGTGTGAAAAGCAAAACTACAGGAAAGAATCACAGTGTCAACAGGAGGTGATGCAATAGCCAGGCATGTAATACAGATCATAAAATTGACCTAAAGGTGAAATTTTACCTAAATTTGTATAAAGCTGTCAGTAGATAATTCAGTTTAATCACTTCCTACACTATAGGTTTATACCAGAATACATGATGATGATGAAGGGAAATATTTTTGTTCAAAGTTTATCAAAAACATAATTAATTTCATGCATACTTGTAGTCATAAGATAAGCATCTAGGCTGAGGCAACATACAACATATATTGTTTTACTGTGTAACATGACAATATGTGAGTGTGCATGAGAAAACCCACAATAAGTCGGCAAAACTGATTTTGAGAAAAACGGCTTTGAAGTGAAAATATGGGTCCGACACAAACTTCCAACTTGGCTGTTGTTTAGGTAACCGTGGCATGTTACAGGGTAAACTGTAGATGAGCAGTGAACACTACTCACTATGACCTCTATAACGGCTTAGTTATTAGACTACGGTCTCCTAACAACAATCATTCCAATATTACTTGGTCAATTAGCTATTGCCACTTATAGGATTAAATGCCATTTTCTCAAAATCTTGTTTTAGGGGGGTCACTGACTTCAATTTATCAGAAATGTCTTGTCTTTTATTATATGTACAGAACTCAAAATGTCATGTTGCCGACTTATTGTGGGTTTTCTCATGCACACTCACATATGTTAATCATTCTAATGGCACTGAACTGGACATGAAGAAAAAATTGGAAGGGCAAAAATATTGAAGAGCTACTTGTATTATTTCTTAGAGAGGGCTGTTACTAAGTGTTAGTTTAAGTTGCTCTGAAAACTTCCACAGAGAGATGAATAGTTTCTTGTTCATGATCAAAACAAGAAAAACATCAGGTACATATATAATATTTCAACCGGGACTGAGGAAACCGAGAATTTTTCAGTCATTGTCATTCACATAGGACAGCCTTGTGAGTTGTCTGGTTTCTGTTATTTAATGAGAAAAGGTCAGTAATTTCCAAGCCCTGATGAGGTATTAAAGATCTTTCTTTGATTGTTATGACAGATGCCACTCCAGCACCAGTTGCAACAGGGACCACTGAAGCTAGTGGAGGTCAGGATAGCCCTACAAATTCACATGTGTCAGCTGATGTAGATGTGATTGCGGATGCCATGAAAGAAAGCCCAGTGGGCAGTGAACAGAGTGCTCCAGACAGTGACCCGGCAGAAGGAAGCAGTGATGTCAACAGTCGTAAACTCTCATCACTGGAACTTGAGAACAGGCTTCTTCGCAATGAGGTTGCGTCTCTTAATGATGAAATGGCCACTCTTATCACTCGAGGAAAAGATTCTGAGACAGGTAAAAGAATTACTGGTGTGTTTATCTCTGTTCTCGACATGGTGATCTAATATATGAAGACTTTACTGTGAAACAAATCTTCTGTCCATGATGTTAAAATTAGTGAGCTTCTTATCTTCTCTGTTGACTTAGGATGTCTGATTATCTTTAAAAAAATCTGGAAATGAGGTGCAGTTCTGAGACTGCACCTTTCATTCATGCTATTTGTAGTTTTTAGTTTTTTGGTAATTATGAATGTCTCTCAGGCTTGTCTTGAAAACACTGGCAAGATAGTCCATCAAAATTTTGTTAATCATTCATTCAAAGATTAAGATGTGTGGAAAAGTGGCTGATGTAGATATAACATTTTATAACTTGTGACAGAAAAGAAGCTAACAGAAGCGAATCAGTTTGTGATGACCATAGATTGTAGTGAGGATTAGTATTCCTCAATCCAAAAGTGATCCTGCAAGAAGAGAATCGGTATATTATGGAAAGAAATATGGTCATTTATATGGGGGGACAAGGTGGTCTAGAGGCAAGGTGCTCGCCTCTCATGCCAAGGGTCCCGGGTTCTAAACCCGGGCAGTGCAGGCATGTTGGAAAGTGGATTTTTCTCATATTTTCTCAAGTCCCTGGTCCTATTGGGGGGTAGGATCGAGTAGTTCTTGGAAATTGGATTTTTCTCATATTTTCAAGTCCCTGGTCCTATTGGGGGGTAGGATCGAGTACCTAGTCTTCTCGGATAAGGACGAAAAAATTCGGAGGGCCCGTGTGCACGTTGCGCACGTTAAAGATACCTTGGCAGTTGGAAATCGTAAAGAGCAGGCCGAAAGGCCGCTGCCCGGGCAAAATTGAAATTAATAGATTAAAATTTATCCATATCATCTCCCCCCCCCCCCGTCAGAACAAGAAATAATAAAACAAGTAAAGTGAGGTGTAAATGCCAAGGGCAGCGAACCTCCTAAAATAAAGACCTCAAATCATTTATCTTTCTTTTTTTTTTTGTCATTTGATCTTTCATTGGATTAGGGGTTTGAGCGAAAAATTAATTTTCTCCAGGCCAAGCATTCAGTACAATGACCAGATTTAATAAATTTGAAGGTGAAACTGTGTGACTTATTGACAGAGATGTCAAAATCCAACATTAAATGAAAGGTTTAACTGGGAAGTTGATATTCAATCAATCTTACATCAGATTTATCACATTTATGTTACAGAATTAATGAAAGCCAAAGACAAACTGAAGGCTCAAGCGAATTCAGCATCAATGCATGACCAGCTGGTGAGAGAACTTCAAGCCAGGGAACAAGACTTGACAGAGGCACTGAAAGCTAAAGATGCCCAGTTGGCTGTTTTGCGAGTGCGGCTGGATGAAGCAGACAAAAGAGTGCAGAGCAAAGAGAAAACATTGGAAGAAGTTCGCCTGGAACGGGAAAGGTAGTGTTTAGACAATAAAGCCTTTCATTCAAGATTTATTTTTACCTGGTCCTCAAATATGTATCATATTATAAAGGAGGGTAAGGCCTCCAATGTAATTTTGAAAGGCTTTTAACTGCTGACGCTGAGCTTTAAATTCTACAAAATGTCTTTTTACACATAGAAAAGACGTAAGTGTACATGAGCATGTTTTAAAAGGTCTTGAAGTTCGCAATATTTTTAATACTTTCTTTGAATTTGAGCCACAACTGAGTTGTACAGAAGAGAGTGTTCCAACATGTTGAGCCCTAAAAAAATTACCCATTTTTTTTAAAAGTAGAATTAAACACTATGGCAGGAAGTTTCATTCTGTGCCTCAGTGTACACATTGCTCATTGAAACGTAACTTTGGAAATGATATATTCCCCCATGTCAGCAGGGCAGCACTTGGTAATAGTAATAAAGATAGATAAGGCCATGATGTTTGAAAGCTTTACTGTAAGTGGCATTATACATTAGGTATTTTACCATTTCATTCAATAAATAGCCTGAATTCAGCAGGTATGTAATTCTCCAACTTTTTTGTTAAACAAAAAAGGTATATAAAACCAATCTATTTAATCTGTTCCATTAATTCAAAAGTGGACGTATGCACCCTTGAAACCCCCTCCTGTCTCCCCGTGTACACTTTTCATAGGTTGGTGTCACACCCATCCTTCCTCCCGCCCCCTCCAAGTATAGTTGCTTACTGGTTGGCTCCAAACCTCATTGTATCGTGTGTGCACTCCTGTTCTTTCCGTCACAGAATCCTGAAGGACCATACAGACTCTTCTGGGGTACACAGTCAGACATTGGATACGATGAAAGAGAAGCTGGAGGAGGTAGAAGCAGTACTGAGGAGAGAACAGTCAGCTCACAAGCAGGCACAGGTTAGGCCAGGGGTATCACATTGATAAGCAGCCTTACCCAATACCATGTAGACGTACCAGGTACGGCATACTAAAACTGCTCTACAAATGCTTTGTATTCAAAGCTAAGGGCGAGTACGGGCGAAATTCTGAATCAGCATTGAATTTTACGCATACTTGATTCCAGTGTTTGGAAATTTCTTCACTGCTAGCGCTTCACCAGAGCAAATAATCTTCAATCAGTTGCGTTCCTCTCGTCACTGTCGTCTTGATCGTAACTTTGTAAACAAGCTCACAATGGCCTCAGGGAGTGGAAAAAGAGAAAGAATATCGCTGTTTGAGCTAGATGTAGTGAGACAGAGTGATAGCGAAGACAATTTTTCTCAGATTCTGGGTCTGAGTATATTTTGTCATGGGGAGAGGAGTCAGATTCTTCTGACAGTGACTCCAGACCTACGACATCGAAGGGTGCCCATCTGCAAGCTGCTTGATGTAGTACTAGTACTAGTGGTGCCAGTGTTAGTTCTAGCACTAGTAAAGGCAAGGGTAAAGGTGTGAAAAGAACAGTGATCACTGATAAAACTATGAAGGTGCCAGCCAAGAAATCTAGATCTAGGGGTGTCCCTCTCAACCTGGCCTGTGCCTTGGCCGATGCTTCGAGGTTTATCACACCATGAAAACCTTCTAGACTGATCTTTTTTTCATAGACAGTTGATGAGACATTGCTGATTGTGTTTATGGACATGTTTCAAAGTGCCTGTGAGATCATAATTTCATATTACAGTGTGTTCAATGAAGACAAACACAAAAATTGTTTTTCATTTTTTTTTTTTTTGGTTGAAAATTTTCACATAGTTTCATATATTGTGACCTTGGATATTGCTTGGCAATGTTTAGAAACTGCATTTGATTTCCTTTCAGAAAATGTATACTTTTGTGGGGATCACACCTGTCACCTGTGGGCATCTCCATTTTTGAAGTTTGCCTTCGCGCTTGAGGACACAAAGGTGTTCCATTGGCTGTGATCTTCACATTTCTGACTTATCTCTTGCACTGATAAGTTGCTGACATCCTTGATGTTTGCTATCATATGTGATTGATAACTGTACAAATAAACTGATGACAGTCAATTTTAAAACACAACCCTAAAAACCACTCGCGTGCTGTTGTAAGGGCTAACCAAAATAGCTAAAACACCTGTTGTACGCAGGAATGCAAAAACATGTCGTAGGGAAAGGGTTAATGAAAATTCAAATAATACCAATAACTTCAACATGGTCACATGAATACTTTTATTGGATTATGAAATAAAGTTACACGCCTTATGTCTTTGGTATCTGCAGGCATTTAAGAGCAGTGAATAAAATTGGACATAACACATTCTGGTTGATAACCCTTAATATGAAAATCCCAGAAAGAATTCTATACCATTAATATTCTTACTTACAGTAAAACATCCAGATTAACCAGATCAGATTTGAAATAAAAACTTTCAGGCCTCCACAAAGACTGTCAGATTGCATACTACTACTAGTATAATTCCATTATTTTCAATCCCCATTAGAATTAAGCAGGCCTTTTGATTTCAGAACAAAGGAATTTCCTTAGCAGATCCTGAAATCTGCAAATCGAGGATGGTTCTAGATCAGAAAGAGGCTGGGATAAGGGACTGTTTTAGGAGAGAGATTGATTAACTGGCTGACATGAAAAGTGATACATCATTTCACTCAGTCATGTCACTGGGTTTTCCAATGATTGAGTCCTCTGTGTATCAGATAGTTATCATGCCGGTTTTGATGCTGTGTTTAGTGTCCTCTTTGGTGCCCTTAAATTTCATAGTGTTGATTGAAAGTTCGGGTGAATGAGGAACTCCAGTAGATTTTACTTCTACCTGTCACATAATTAAGGCATTTGAAAGTACTGGATTTACACAATAATTGATTTTTAACCCCACAGTGGAGAAATTCTTACAGTGAATGGCAAGGTTCTATCTCCACTTTTTGGCTGAAAAGAGTTACACACTGCTTCTACAGGCCTTCTTGATTGTGTGTCAAAAGCATCAAGTGGATTCAGTGTGTAAATTACAAGTATTACTAAAAAGAAAAAAGGACATATCATAAAATGCTATGAACACATGAAACTTTAATCATCAATTTCTCAAAAGTTGCCCCAAATGAGTTAGAACCTTGTCATATTAAGGTCACAATCTTATAGTGCTTCTTTAATTTGTATTTTATATATTTTTTTCTGTCTATTTTTGTTTGAGAATTTGCATATCTTCCTTTGTGAAGTTTGTACAGATTTGATGTATTTTCTTCATGATAGAGAGAGGCAGAGGAGAGGCAGAGTCGACTTGAGCAAGAACAACAATCAATGGCGGAAGCTTTGACGGCTGCAGAGAAGAAATTGAGTGATGAAAGAGGTAATGCTAGTCTTAAACAAAGATAGTTATTTAGCTTGATATTTTTGATGCCAGTGAAGACTTACTATTAATTTAATAACTCATCAACAGAAAGCAAAAATTATTTATTGGACCTGTGATCTGTTCTTCATGCTGTGCCAGCATTGAAATAATTTTATCTCATGGATTTTTACAAGCATTATTAAATATCTTTACCCAACTACAGGTGAGCAATGGAGATTTATAGGCTGGGTGCTAAGGTCAGTGGTGGCTGTGAAAAATGTTTGATTGCTCTGAGATTGGTTTGACACCACAGACTAATAAAATACCCAGTCTGGATGATCCCATTGTGTGACGTCACAAAACAGCGAAAGGTCATGAAACATCTGCACATTAGGTTTACGCTAACGACCGACGCTTCAGCATAGCTACAATTTTGAATGACACCATTTTGACGCGCCTACTGAACGCGGAAGTTTGGTTCCGCACCAAGAAATTAATATATGTACAACCAATCTTGACAAATAAAAAGAAATTTCTACTGCAGATAGAACTAGAAAAAAGTAGAATCGGAATTTTCCCGAGCGGCGGCCATGTTGATTATACGGCCGCCGCTCGGGAAATTCCGTAAAAAACGACACAGCCCGAAGCTCGTGTTTCCAGTCTGGTTAATTTATTAGTCTGTTTGACACCAATGAAAGGAAACAACTTCTTCATGGAGAATCCTATAGGTAACTTGGGCAGTTAGTCTTATTTAAAAGTGGTAAATAACTACATTCAATCAACCCTTTTCCTAATTTATTTTGTCCATTTCAGCCAAGATCACAGACCTGAGTGTTCAGCTCAAAGCAGCAAAAGCTGGTGCAGATTCAGCCAGGAAAGAGTTGACAGAATACAAAGACAAGGCAGCAAGGATATTACAGGTGAGTCCATTGATATCCACAGACATTCTGCACGTACTCATTGAGACCTGTGTATAAAGCCATATATCGTCACTGCTGTAGAATAATAGCATATGTCAGACTTATGCCAAAAGGCAACTGACAGTTCATTGCATAACTGAGTAAGTGGGCTATGAGATATTTTAGAAAAAGAAATGCGCCAGTACGAAAATGTATTAATCCAATAGAGTCGCCAAATGACAGGAAAAGAAACAGTTTTTTCTTAATACCTCAAAAGTGACTTAAGCCATTAGCGTAAAGCATTGACAGTATGCGCATCAGCATTCTGAATATACTAAATTAAATCTTGGTATAAAATCATTTATGTACACTGATCTCTTCCTTGGTATACATGCCCTCCTCTTAGTTCATCTTGTCAGATTACTCTTAGATATTCCAAGGTACATATCTGTTTACATCTATGGACATACAGTCATATTGCTTGGCTACATTCTCAAAGTGGGACTAATGAAGTTGTGCTTTTTCTGTGGTTTTTACATCATGGAAAGCTTTGAAGACATTTTGTCACCAGAACGTTGTTGCATCACAAATTTGCACAGCTGTTTTTTGTCTGTCCACCATTGCGAAGTTCATTACTTGAAGTTTATAGAGTTGCTCGACATCCGGGTCATGGTGGCCTAGAGGCAAGGCGCTCGCCTCTCATGCCAGAGAGACTGGGCTCGATCCCCAGTGGGTGCAGACATCTTGGAATTTTTTCCGGGGGAAAAAAATTCCTATCCCTGATCCTATGGTAGGTAGGATTGAGTACCCAGTCTTCTCAGGTGAGGACGAAAACTTGGAGGGCCTGTGTGCACATTGCGTACGTTAAAGATACCTTGAAAGTTAAAAGTCAAGAAGAGCAGGCCAAACAAGGCAGAATTCTAAAAAAACTAATCCCTACCACAAAAACACACAGAAACAAGAAAAATAAAAATGAGAAAAGCGAGGTGTAAATGCCAATGATAGTGAACCTACAAAATTTATTTGTCGTTCGTCCATCGCAGGCGATGAGGACCACTGACATCCCTCTATGATAGGGTTGGGACTGGGTGTGTCCGGAGATGGCTGGTGAGTCCAATCCGGGCACGGAAGTGTTTCCCATACACTGGGCAGGCGTGGGGGGTGGCTGGAGTGGATGTGCTAGCCGCTCTCTCTTTTCGGTGGCGTCGCTTTCTTTCAGCCTCTGCTGTCCGTTTCTTTTCGGCTGACTTGATGCCCCTGGTGATCAGTCCGCGCCAGGTGGAGCGATCTAGCACCGCTGACTCCCAGGACGTGTGATCTATGTCTAGTGACTTCAGGGAGAACCTACAAAATAAAGTCCTAAAAAATAACAACGAAAATAGTTGCTTGACGTCCTGGCTACATATTTCAGTCTGCTTATGCTTTTATCCACAGTCTAAAGAGAAGTTGATTGCCAGTATGAGGGATGGCTCTAACATGTCTGGGAATGTTGGGGGAGTGTCCATGCTTGAACATGAGTCCATGAGACAGGAGAGAGATATGGCACGTGAAGAGCTGCAGCAATCAAAACTAACAGTAGAGAACTTACGAGCAGAACTGCAGGTCAGTATAATCCGATCTAGGATGTGTTTGTAATAAACTGTTGTTTGGGTTGGGCTTTTCTCAAAATGACAGGGTCAGGGGAATCAACACATTTTGCTAATGTCTAAATGTGAAATTTGATAGCCACAAAAATTAAATCCTTCGAGATGAACAAACATATCAAATGTCTAGGATACCTGAAATTAAAGTGCAGGCTTAAATATCATTTCAATTACCCCAAAGCTAACATTTTGATTAACCTTTACGTGCCGCAGCACTCAACTGTTGTTTGCCCTCCACCGCCATTTTGCACTGCAATGATCAGATGCTCCTCTGCCCCATGCTTTACCTTTTGCTAATTGGAGGGTGACCCTTTTATCCCTTTAGGAGCAACTAATGTAACTGAGAATATATCCTGTGCCAGTATATATGCTAGAGTTGGTATGGTAGAAAGCTCAGTCTGGTCTTTTCATTGGCACAAGATGTGTTAGAAATGCTTCAGTGTATCAAAGTTGTGAGTTTCTAAAACTACCACAGAATTGCATGGGTGCAGGGAATGCTGTGACTTCCTGTCCGATCTATACTGGGAATGAACTGCAGTAGCAAGCCTTGGTGCATAAAGGTTGAACAACCACTTGAGTCTAAACCAGGAGCTTCGTGCCACCATTTTTGTTGAGAAAATATGATAAAAAAACAGAAAATCTGTGGGGTTGCAGCAAGGCTTGAAGCAAAGTCAAAATATGGGGAAAAGAAAAAGTTGTATGTAGCAAAGCCTCGCTAAAGAAGTAATGTAGTAACAAACAATCAAATGCAAAGGATTTCCTTTCCTAGTATTTCTTATGGAAGGCTTTGTTACAAGCAACTTTTTCTTCTTGCCATGTTTTGACATTCTCATTCAGAACTTTGTTGGTAACGTGGAACATGATTATGTTTTAGGATGTGGAGAGCCAACTACAGCAGGAAAGTGACACATCACAGGAGACCATCCGATCACTGGAAGATTCACTGAGAGAAGAGAAGAGGAAGAAGGAGGATGCAGAGCAGGAACTTTACAAACAGAAACAGGTGAGATAGTAAGATAGACATTTCTGTCTGCAGCATGTAAGTGTTGGAGATTGGCAGACATTTCTGTCCACAGTAATAAATTGATCCTTGATTTTTACCGGACCATTTGCACTCTGTAGCCAAATGAGGTTTGTTTTGAATTTTTTTTTTTTTTTTTTACAGTTAGGGCTAGGATTATTTTGAATTAAATGGTTAAAATCTTTTTGTTGGTGACATAACCACATTACTTTTTTTTAGAAATTGGCCAGAAGTAGATAACAAAAATCCCATTGTTAATATTTTGGCTGCAAAGCCCAAATATATCTCATGTTTTTTTTATCTAGTCATAGAATTTCTTCTGCCATATTGCAGGAGCTGCAGTACACCTTAGAGGAGCTACACAAACAGAAATCATCATTCCAGAGTCGAGTAAATGACAGGGAGTCAGAAATTGAAAAGTTGAGGAATCAGGTTGGTAATGTGGATAAACATCTGTATAAAATTTTCTGTTATGATGGAAAGAAGTAAAGACAGTTGATGGTGTGTGTAAGTGCGCATAGGAAATTTTATATCAGCCATCTTTTCCTCAACTTGCTGTAATAAATTTTTGTCCCATCATCAGCCTCAAATATCTCCAAACATCATTAAAAATAGATGAGATTTTTTGCAGCTGCAGTTGTTTGAAAATGACTACTATTTAAGAGAAATTTGTACTACATTAATATGAGGTAACCTTTTATGCCATAACATGTAGAACATCACAGGCTAATCACGAAAGTCATATGAGTGACAAGTGCTCCAGTACCCTGGTGGTAGAGCCCAAATTTAAATCACCATTAGGCTAGGGGAAGGAAAACAGTTTTGTTCTGAGAGAAGAAAAAGTAGTTTCTGTTGCCAGTGATAGGAAATTAATTATGGGGACTGTGGATGTGCAAGTTTTTGAATCATGAAAAATTTAAATTACAAATTTAACCCTGTAGGCCCTGCCCCCATTTCTGCTTGTGGGAAATTCTGATTTTGTGAGAATTAGTTCTTTGGGACATAATTAAGGGATTTTTGAGAACATTTGGTTGTTTTAGTGTAAGTTGTAGAAATGACTAAACAAACAACTTTTTTCACCTTGAGTCCTTGTGGGAAATGCAGCTGAATGATAGATTTCTGTCCATCACTGGTGATTCGTGGGCCGAGAGGGTTAAAAGTTGCTTGCTTGGGATCAATGGACATGACTTAATCTTGCTGTTTCTATCTGGGTCACAGTTGATGACTAAGAGTATCAGCAGTAGCTCAGAGAGTGAGCTAGAATCTCGTGTGCGCTCACTGACTGAAAGTTTGATACAGAAACAGACAGTGCTGGAAGCTCTGAGCACAGAGAAAAATTCATTGGTCTTGCAGCTGGAGAGAATAGAGGTACATCTAGTTTTTGTTCTGTGGACTTTGTGATGAGTTAGATGTCTATCTGTGCCTTATCAAAAGAGATCAAGTGTGGTATCGTCAACATTCTATGTGGGTGGTTGGTGGGTGCTTCTGGTAGGGTCTTCTGTTATATTCTGTGCATGATCTTGCTTCTTCCTGGCATGATGTTGCCGTTATCATGTCAACTTGGTTTCTCCAAACTCAAAGTCAATCTACATTCTGTTAATGCCATTCTATAAAAATTGAGGTTCAAGATGTAATCATAATGATTTGCAAGTGGAATGTGATGTCAGAATTGAGGGAAAAAATAGAATCATATCACAAATGCTGAGCAAGAGCACTGAGGTGTAATATTTACATCAGAAATATGGAGTACAAATCAGCAATGTAAAAGTATTTTTGTTGTGTAAATTTAAGCAAAAGCTCAATCACAAATATGGAAAGATGTGAGCAATGTTAATGAAACATTCCAGCTTTGTCAGGCTTTTAATTCTCCGTCGGAAACGTTATGAAATTTAAAATTGCTTTGTTGTTTTTTTCAAATATTTGAATGCATGCTAGATTGTCATAAGCGTCATAGATATGGTTCAATTGTTCAGCGAAAAGCACATTCGAATTTTGACTTTTTATATGGTCGGTCAGGTGTTGGAACCTTGTTCAAATTTAACTCATCAAAGGCTGTTATTTGGGGTTCGTAATTTTTTACATAGAAAGCTGTAGCGGAGCAGTGAATATAACTCTGTATTTTCTCTATTGGGTTCTGTAGACTACAGTCCTTAAACAACAGCCTTTGATATTAGTTTTAAGTAGGTTCCAATGGGCAGTTGCTGTTATATATCAGTGATCCATTCAAATGTAATAGAACACCAAAATGTTTGGTTAGACAAAATTATGTTACATTTGTACGGGTTTCATTGTGAAATAAAATCAACTATTTGTCAATAAATGCATATATAATTAATTATTTTCTCATTTTCTTTACCAGAGTCAATATCGTGATCTGGAAAATGCCATTCCTAGACCTCCTGCAGGCTCACAACTGGTGGCTGTCAATGATCATGATGATGATGGTGAGTGCAGTTTGTAGGTGTTGTGTATGGGTGAAAACATTGATATGAATATGTAAATCAGTAGAACTGGAAAAGAAGTTCTCAACCAAGGGGATGTGATTATTGCAGTTTTAAGAGGGACCATGAAGCAAGAATGGTTGAAAACTCCTGAACTAGAAGCTATGAAAGCCTGTTTGGATTTTGCACACATGCGAAGAAGGCGTTATGCCTGTGGATCCATGAAAGAATTATTTTCTAGCAGGTTGTTTCCGAAGGAGGCTGAACTCTACAGGTTGATTTAACAGATTTTTATCAGATTTACAAAATTCATATTAAAGACATACCTTACAGACAGGGCCTTTTCGTGTTTGACTTTTAATTTCACTTTTATTTGGTCTTATTTATAAGGATCTGAAAGCTGAAAACTAACCCAAAGTAAGGTAATGAAAAAAAAAGAAAAAAGTGCAAAGTTGCTGTTATCATGCTGTTAAGCCCAAATTCAAGCCCAAAACTCAGTTTGGCTCAGTGCGACACGTATTAATGACTCAGTTTTCAAATATTGTTTCTCCCGGGCAAGACAAATATGGCTCTTGTATTTACTATTTTTCAGTGAGACAGAGATTGCCACTTTTCCTGCGGGAAGTCCCAACTGATCATGAAGTGACAAGGAGGATGAAAAGAGCTGCAAATTCCATTGACGGATTCAGGTCTGATTTTTCACCAATTATGCATCCACTGTTTTTATTTTATTCAGAAATATAGCAAAAATATCATTCTTCGTTTTTATTCACTTGAGCATGTCAGTTTATTTGATCGGTGATGACATTTATATAGAATTTATAGCTTAATTGTTGCTACAGGTCTCTAAGCTGCAAATATCTTATCATGTTCCACCAATCTGTGTAAGGATGGATTATGCTTTATAAAAAAACAACAAATTGTATAAAATGTGCACTTTTCCCTTTTTTTCTTCAGTATCCGCCTAGGTGTCTTTCTACGACGTTACCCAGTATTTTCCAACAATTTGGTATACAACATGTCATAGTTTCAGTAAGAAATGTAGATATGAGAGCATTTTTTCTGAACTGTATAGGGCTCGCGAAACCGATAGCGCTGAAAATTACGTATTTTAGGAAAAAAAATTACGTAGCGAATGAGTTAATTGTTGCTACAGGTCTCTAAGCTGCAAATATCTTATCATGTTCCACCAATCTGTGTAAGGATGGATTATGCTTTATAAAAAACAACAAATTGTATAAAATGTGCACTTTTCCCTTTTTTTTCTTCAGTATCCGCCTAGGTGTCTTTCTACGACGTTACCCAGTTGCCCGAGTATTTGTTCTTGTATATATGGTGAGTATTATCTGCTGTCAACTGGTTTTCCCACCCTATACCTTTGTGGTGACATATAGGAAGGGAACCTGATTGTTTTTGGGAAAGAAGGCTAAGAGGGGACAGTGGAAGGAGGTGCTCTTACAAGGTTCATGAGAAGAAGTCAGAGTATGCTGCATGTCACTGAGTATGAACTGACCGCAATTGATAGCTACTTTTTGTTGAGGAAGGGTATGCAGGAGGTTCTGTTGTTTCAAATCCTGGTAGCATGCTAAATTTGTTAAAAATATAGTAAAATAGAAGACAAAATCTGATACCACTGTGGGACCATGCAAATAAATTTTTTTTTTGTGTCGTCACATTTCTAACGTATACTAAGCTCTATTGGGTCTCATAGTCTCCTCTTATTTTTACAGTGCATTCGATAGCTTTTACAGTGAAATCAACAATATAATCATGTTAATTTATAATTAAATATTATATCTCTCTTCTCAATATCTCCCTTCATTCAGGCCTTACTTCACTTGTGGGTACTCATTGTGATGATGACTTATCAGCCAGAAATCCACGGTTCTGACTATCAACCCAAACCTCCTGACCCATGAACTTCCAGGCTAGTACATCCATCAGTTGTGACAGCCAAATCTCATGCAACTAAGTAGGCTGGAAAATTCAAAATTTATACATACTGAACCCTGAATCACAGGCTTTCAATGCCAACCTGGAAGGAGAGAAACTGTTTTGTTGGGTATTTGCCATATTGTTGCAAGTGCATTTTTGCCTGTTGGAGGAAATTACGATTGAAGTTTGGTTGGCAAAAGGGCTAAAATGCATAAAACATTATGCCACATACACATATCTAGAAAAGTTTTTAACTTGTTGGAATGACACTTACACATTTATGAAATCAGGAGTGAGAGAACCATTTTCATGTCAAAACCTCAATTGTCAAATTGTTGTGTACAGCAGGATGGCAAATACCCATCGGTTTGGACTTCAACACTTTTGAGAAAACATAACAAAAGGATCCAAGAAGCTCATTGGACTTTGAATATGTGAGAGACAAACATTATACATACCACTCAAACACATTTGCCTGAAAGGAGGGGTGGGTTCATGTGTGGGGAGAATGAGGTGAAGAAAGAATGTAAACATTGTCAACATTATTTTGGATTGGCTTTGCTGATCGTGAAACTTGTTGCTGTTTTTGTGAACATGTTATATTTTCTAAAGATGAAAGAGTGAAAGTGGAGCTGATCTGAAAGAGTGTTGCCATTGTCCAGTTTTGGACCCTATCTCTTGTTTTATATTATCTGTCTGTTGGATGATTCTCATGTACAGCGTCCATACTTAGCAGTGGGGTAAATTTTGAGTGCAGTTTTTTTTCCCCTTGATTTTGTCCCTTTTTTTTTAAAACTGTTTTTTGTTTTTGATGAAAGGTTATCTCAACATTGAAAGGCATCTGTTTGGGTATCCAATTACTCTGAGCAGCAAACATTTTTTGATTAAGTATACCCTGTAAATAGGTAAAAATTGATCCGTTCCCAAGGAATACTTATTAAGAGGGTTCCACTGTGTCCCTATCACTATAACTGTTAGGAAATAGTGGTAATCTACATTGGGGATCCAACCATTACAATGAAAAATGTATCACACTTTACATACCTAAGTATAATCGTTTCAAAAAAGGCGACAGAAAGGTTCTAATGATGCCTCCAGAAAGAGGTAAAATGCAACTGAAATGTTAAAATCAGTGTTGTGCAAGAAATTAACATACATTGGGTCTGCAAAGGGCAAAGAGCTCCCCCATGGTCAGTCCATAAGTATGGCCTGGCTGAAATTATATCTGTAAAATGTATAGAAATGTGAACTTACTGTGAATTGTTAGGGGCCCTAAGTGTTAAAGATAAGCAGTCATTCATGTTCACAGTGTGAAATTGTTAGGAGCCTTAAGTGATAGATGACAAGTATACCAAATTTTGTAGCTGATACTTGATTCCTGCAAACATGAAGGAAATTAAACTAAGGATATTTACATTCTGTTTGTATGAGTGTAATGGTGAAAAGTGTATGCTAGAAACTGTTTAGTGTCTGTGGATTATTTCCTGGGCAGAAACAAAGGAGAGAGAGGAGTGTGAGTGTGAGAAAAAAAAACTGAGAGAGGGAGATTTACTTTACGTATTGCAAATGATCATATCAATGTTTTTTAAGTAAATGTACATTATTTAGGTATTTTGCAATGGGAAGTTACCAGAGGTCTTTGAATAAATATACATACAGTGGAACTTGCTTAAAGTCAACACCTTGGGACCAAAAAAAAGTGCTGATTTCAACCGAGGTTGACATTAACCGTATTCAGGGGATATGATCCCTGAGGTACAAATTTTGTATTGTGTATTCGTTGAGTTATGTCCCTTGTCAAAGGACATCGGAGATAACCCGTTGGCGACAGATAATTGTCTTTGAGAAGTTACAGCTTCGTGTCCAAATTTAGAACGTTGTACCTCTTAGAGTTAGACATTTTGTTCAGGCAGGCCTACTGTCTTATAAAAGGCGAGTTTGGTTGAGTGCGCAGTCGAGTGAATGGGACGATTTTGGGCGTGGGGAAGTTGACCTAATGCGGGGCGGGCGGGCGAGTGAGCGAACCATCCGTGGCTCACAACGCGTGCGAAGCAATGTTTGCGGCACGTGTTATTACCAGAGACCTCGTGTATAGAATGTCTTTGTTAGTACTGTAGCCTACACACTTTACATGGTACAATACACACCCCCTCTACCTCTCACTACCTGCAGCGGCACACTAGGTCTGACCAGCAGTGCATCTAGTGGCTTAGTAGTACATGTACTAGTAGTAGGCTGCTGCAGGAGAAAAAAGTATGTGGTCAGCCAACCCGAGTTGGTTGATGGTGTTGATTTTAAGCGAACTGCGGTACCGACGCTGTTGACATCATCCGAAACGAAATACAAAGAAATAATAAGGGAAAAAACGGGACCAAGAAGAAGAGTTGACTTTAACCGGGAATTTACTTCAAGCGAGTTGACTTCTCGCGGGTTCCACTGTATTGTAAATTTTTAACTGTCTTTTGAGTCAGAGATAAGAATATGGTGAGACTGATGAAAATTATTCTGAGCTAATCCATGCTGTATGATTGCTGTGCCAGTATTGTTTAGATTTCTGAGACATATTGAGATTTAATTTGAATCCATGAAGTATGCTTTGAAGTAAAGAATTTCTTCTCCCATATGTTAAAGTGTATGAAATATAATTGCTTCAGTGGATTTAGTGTAGCCGTTCTAGAATAAATACCTAGTCCCTGTGGAGAGGTCTTTCAATAGAAATCCCCTCCCCCTCTCTTGTCACCAGGCTGTAGGCCCTATTTCTCTCATGTCTTTAGTTCCTCAACCCTATGTATGTGCATCCACACATATTTAGCCAAACCATTTCCCAGCTTGACCGAACCACAACATGGCAACTTCCATTACCTCAAAATTGAAATTTTTCTTTCAGACTTAATCAATTGCAATGCATGTAGTTAATTGAATAGTGTAATTCTGTCCTTATGCACCCAAGTTTCAACGAATGTATAGCACTTTTTCCAGATACATGAAGAAACTGCTTCCAGTATAACTGACTTGCTCACACAGGAAAAACACCCCATGTATCTTTCATGCACGGTCAAACCATATCAGGACAAAAAATCATCACACAGCATATGTACTATGGACATGTATTACAAACTGAACGCAGTTGTTTTGTCCTATAGACCAAGTAGTTTTCAGTATATTTGTTTTTGTTTAAAACTGTTAAGGTGTGGTTTGCAAGTAAGGGAGACTTTGTTGTCAGAGTTTCATTCAATAAAATAATGAGACCTCTGCTTAGTTTCATAAAGAAGAGAAAGTCTTAGTGACTCCAAGCTTGTTTCTTTTTACATTATAGATTTGATGGTGTTTTTTTTTGTTTTTTTGTTATATGTACCTGTATTATATTGTCACGGTCATGCCACAATTGCCTACGTCATTTTTTTGGTGTTTTGAGATGAAATGCTCACATTGATCAGACAATTACGTTGGTCTGTTTGACAGTTATATCGTTTTGTTTCGTTGAATTATGAGTTTTTAAACCAAAACCCAAATCCACCTAAATCACAATTTTTACACTGTTGTTAGGGGAGCGTAGTCCGTTCACAAAGCCAAATAGAGAAAATACTGAGTTGTGATCTCTCTTCCGCGGGAGCGTTTACTAAATAAAATATTACGCTCCTCTAACAACAGCTACCACTATATTTGAAGTAAACAGTTCTCTCCTTGATTTTCAAAAAACACCAAAACATGACTTGGGCATTTGTGGAATGACCGTGATGATATTGTTCTATTTAGGAATTTGCAAACAGATTTTTCTTTTTTTATTGCTGTATTGTAACATCATAGTTTTTGAGTGCTGTGGGGACTATGTAGGTATTATTGTGCATAAGATAGACCATTCCCATCTCCAAGTAACCTCCCAGTGTCATGGGTAACTTTGCTTATCCCAGTCATAATTTTAGCCCCTGGCCGACGCTCCATTGACATAGATGGAGGTAGCAAAGTAGGAATGTTGATATCCATCACTATGTCAGTGGAACTGCAATATATCTTGGGTTTGATAGATCTATTGGTTTTCTTATATTGAATTAGATTTTATCTTATAAACCTGGCCGACGCTCCATTGACATAGATGGAGGTAGCAAAGTAGGAATGTTGATATCCATCACTATGTCAGTGGAACTGCAATATATCTTGGGTTTGATAGATCTATTGGTTTTCTTATATTGAATTAGATTTTATCTTATAGATATCTTAAGATAAGGGGATGGAGCTGCTTTCTGCTGTATATTTACAACCTGGGTGCTTGACCCAGTTCTGTGTCACAAGTCTTAGTAAATATCGTGTCATGGGGTGAAGAAATAGAATTATTTTGTGATACACACCAATCTTCAGCTGTGAGCCATTGTGATAGTATGATTGTTGCCAGTCAGTCTGTGAATATGCATTTGTGAAACTGGTGTGCTTATTGTTTTGGCTTCATATTTATGGGTAAATACACAAAGTGATGAACTTTTCTGCCATTTTTGGCCAAGAACAAAATCTTTGTTGACGGAATGATTTCCTTAAACAAAAGTGAGTAATAAATTAACTCCTTAGATTGAAAGCAAATTAGTTGTCCAGAGTGAATTAATTCCTTGTGTGGTATAACTTGAACAATTTCCAATTGTATGAATGCATAAAGATCAATTTGGCATTTTGACCGCAATTTTGTCTGATGCATTTAAGGCAATGTACATTGACCATGTATGAAGAATAGTCTTTCAACCATGAAAATTGGATTTTTGCTGCCATTCTTCAAACAGGTGAGCCTGAGATGGGAATTTCTACTGATGAGATCAGGTGTAACAACTTACATGTAAATTACACTTACAGTGCCCATTACAGTTTACTAATGAAATTTAGTTGCCAAACTTTGAAAATGTACAGTTTATGGACACATAAGATTAAATGGTTAAATTTACAGTTTGTGTACATGTAGTGAACATGAAGAAGAAATTACATGTATATAGGCTGCCTCAGCATCAACCTCTCTACTGTAAATCCCCAATAGGAAGTGATTATATACAGCAGCCTTACTGCCAGCATCTGTATATTTTAAGCTCCTTACTCTTCAATTAGAAGCTGATGTCAGTATTGTAAATCCTTCACTTTTTCATTACAGCCTGACTTCAGCCTTCACATTCCCCTTCCATAATTATAATAATACGTCTATTGTCTTTATGGGGGTAAAAGGAAATCAAAGGTTAGTATCTCCAATTAACAAGAAAACAAGGAACAAATCTTGAGTTTCCTGTGGTTTTGATGTAGTGAGTCATAGAGATCACAAGATGTTGATTTTGATGAAATAGCCATGCTGCATATATTATATGCATGTGAGTGTGTATGAATGGCCATGACCGAGTGTCTGTGCAATGGTGAGATTAAAAAAAAGAAAAGAATTATCTGTACCTGCCTGTGTCCAATTATGTATGAACGAAATGCAAAAATGACCTCATGTACAACACTTCAGATTATGTAAACTTGTAAAGAGGGATTCTAGTAACAATTTGGAATAAAAATAATATAATACTACAACAACCCATGTTGATTTCTTCAGTGTTTGTGTTTACCTTCTATTTGGGATTATTTTATTGATGGCTGTGATTGGACTGTTGTGAAATTACAAAGTCAAGGAGAGGAAATACTGAGTGCCTTATCTACAGCTTATTATGCAAAATACATGCAGTTCCCCTAACAACAGCCTTATTGACATAAATTTGTATGCATGGTGATGAAGAGCAAGCAAAGCCAGCCTCACATCATAACATTCATACTTCCCGAAAGTATATTATTACTGTATGTAAAGGTGAAAGATTTCTGATCCCTGCACTATGCAGCTTAACTCGCAGAATGAATAATATTTGTCTACCCTTTCCACAATAGGAACCAAAACGAAAGACTTGACAACCAGATACATATACGTCTAATACATACATTTATTAAAAGTAAAAGCAATTAATTATTTATAAAGCAAAGTGTTGATGATTGAACATGAAAAGACACACATAACACAATCAGTGATGTATATAGAATTCTTCAATTTTTCTTTTTCAGTACATGTATTTTATATTCCATATTCTGGGTACATGGGTTATGAACCCACTCAGAGCATCAGGTTTCTAGTGCTCAACTATGATCACAATTGACACACATGACAATGTGTTCTACGATTTTTATCACAGACATGACCATGTATCATAATAATGTACATTCAATCATTTTTTTCCCCATGTCTAACAGAGGAAATGCTTATTTTGATCAATTTCATGTGCCTAAAACATCTTTCAACAGTCAAAACTGGTCAAACCTTCAGATATTACACCCTATAAAAATAAATCGGTAAAATACATTAAAGGAATAATTTTCAGTTTATTTTTTTTCAATTAACAAAAATACTTATCAAAATTTTTTTTAATGCCTTGTGTCCACGAAAGAAGGCAGATATACTGAGGATCTATATAATATAACACTTTGTCAAGGATCCCACATCCCGTGGAATAAAATGCACTTTTACCGTACTGCACACTTCTTAAAATGAAATTATCAGCAAATTTACTGGCATAAATAACTTCATAAATAATCCTACTCATTTACCTGTCTATGTGCAGACATTAACACAACTAAACCAAGAGCAGTTGAACAACTTCCCAACCCAACACTTCTTAAATTACTTGAAATCTGACCCAATATCTAGATACATCACTGAAATGCTCTGTGTGTTGGGTTTCTAACTACATGTATAGCTACCACTTCCTATAGTCAACAGTCAATAGACATAGAAAGAAAAATAATATGCGAACCAGAGGGGCCAAGATGTGTATCTTGTCTACTAAACATACAAATAGTGAGCATGTGTCCATCAGCAATAATACAGAAACTGCTGAGCAAGAGAAAGTCATTTGGTATAATAAGTACAAAAATGACATCATGAGAAAGGGGAAAGAAAATTTCAATTTTTGAACAGTATTATCATCCATGCAAGTGATAACTCCCTTATCGATTCGTTTTTTTTAGTTTTCCTCAGTCAAAATAGGCAAATATGGACTTGAAATACATGTATGTGAATCTCACTGCTTTATCGGACACAGGCGTCAACCCAGACCGTCTCCGTGCAAGCAGAATGTTACATAAGCCATCAACAATCCAACCTTTCAGATACACATGGATTTGAAATCATTTCCTACTCTCCTTAGCCTAAACATGGAATGCTGCTGAAAGCTGAGAAAGGAATGCAGCTTCTGAAATGCACAGGAGCTTTACATGTTTATGTCATTGTCACATCATCCAAAGGACTCATGTCAAATCTCCCAAACCTATGATATCAGTTCTGACTTATAACTCTACTTAATGACATAGATATTAGAAAACTTCGAGGTTACACCAGTGAGGAATAACAAAATATCAGCAAAACTTCATAGGCAAACATTTACTTGTATCGATTTAAGTTTGGAGAGAGAGTCATGCACAGGATATATGAGAAAACAAAACTTTTCGGGAGGAGTTCCAAATGCAACCCATGGCATTATTTTGTAACGGTAATAACATTTAAAAAAAAATTTTTTTCTTCTTACCTTTCAACCACTTATTGCAAACACTATGTCATATGCATCTTTTTCTAGTACATGTACATTATGTGGAATAAATGGTGAAGTGAAAAGAAAAAAGCGGCAGCTCCTAGCTGTACCTGTCCACCACTGCTGTTCAAATGCGATTCAAGGACAAGACTTCAGGAGTGCCCTTTTGTGCGCATGTAAAGGAAGTGGGTGTTTTTATATATACATGTAGTAAACATGTGGCTCAGTGATGAATCGCTCTGAGCATGAAGCTGTTGGTTCAGGCATGAATAACATTTGGAAGAACTTCCAAATTTTCAGGGGGAATTCATGATGGTGACCTCCGTTATTTCAGCATAAAGCTATAGTGTAAGACCCAGCAACAATGTGGGCTCTGCTTGAACCTCTCAAAGACCATGGGATTCTGCCTGGGTTGAGGATCTAAGGTTGTCAAAACTTTAATTAGAAAATTAATCAGCACCCTTTAACAGCCACTCAAAAAATGTACATTGGTGCTACATTTAAATGCAGCAATTTTTGGTCATAAAACAAGGGAACAAACAGAGACTTTTATTTTTTAACAAGACAGTAGACATGAAATATGTGCATTAACATGAAATATGAACAGACTACCTTTTGCAGAGAAAAGAACACTCTTTACACACACTTTAAATGAAAGTTTTGGCACATCCTCCCCATTGTGACCAAAAAAAGGTGACTGCCATTCTTACCATTTCCAAAGTCACAAGATAGTTTTTTTGTGAACTATGTCTTATTATATACAGGTAACAATTTTTCTTCCCTTTGGTACTTGTCAAAAAATAAAAATGTTTAAGGATTTGTTTCACAAATTTTATGTGTTCTGTTTATGCCAAAACCAGTCTGGAAGCACGCCACTGGTGAAAATCACAATGTCTCACTCTTGAACACAGAAATTTTGGTATCCATTGTATGAACATCAAATGACGTTACTTCAAATCAAATCCTGTAAAGTCTGGCAATGGGTGATGACAATATCCGTATAAATTTCAAAGCTAAAGAAAGTTTTGATCTTGTGTGAACTTTTTCAAATTTTTAATTGAGCAAAAAATAAAGATACTGTCAACTAGTTTTCTAAGGTCTAGAGAATAAATATAGCACATGTCTGTAATACATGAGCGCGACAAAACCTCAGACATCACAATCACATGCCACATTCACAATCACTGATCTCTTGTGTCTTCCAAGCACTGATGAAAAATAATGGAAAGATAGATCGACGAAATACCCTGTTATGAATTCTAAGATTTTCCTAGAAACAAAACTGAAACTTAGCATCCTTCATTTGAAATTGAATAAGAAATATAACTCCACAAATTTGATTATCAAATAAAAATTAATGCATTCAGTGGATTTCATGTCTCGACATGTCACCTTCATCTACAAAATGAAATCACTGACATGAGTCTGCTTCCCTCTACCAAGCTATACTGATGGAGAAATTAATGAATCTTGTACATGCATTCGTCTGTTAAACGTTTATCCATCATACATTTCTATAATATAATATACCAGTATTCAAAAACAGTCAAGGGAACTTGAACTGGGGAAAACAATGTACATAGAAAATCGATATCAAACTACAATCCACCATTTTTAGAAAACTTGAAAGAATCATAAAAAATTATCAGAAATTTGTACATCTTCGGGTTCAGTGAACTTGCATGCAACATTTGCTGAATTTTTTGGTGTTTTATTTACTTCTTGTATTGTTATTCTGTAAGTTCGCTTGCTGGTCTTTTTTGTTTTTTTCTGTGTGGTTGTCACCAAATGTTCAAATTTGTTTACATCAATGCCATCTCCAGGCTCCTCACTCTCAACA